>JAOCNA010000004.1:4787242-4819463 GCA_026546675.1 Papilio helenus
ACCAAAAGCAAAATGCACTGCACGACTTCATCTTATGCTGTTGTTCTTTGCTGTTGACAAAAACGAATTCATTTACGGATTTTCTTCCTCTAGAATGGTCTGTCCTAGACAGTATTTCTAAAACTCCAAATATCTAGAACTTGATATCCTTTAAGAATCAAGAGTACTTTACCCAATAACTAAATAAGCTGGTTACAGATCAAAATCACAAAATCTTTCACTATAAAAGATTAATAAATCCTTAGCATTAAACAAGTCAATATAATGCCTGAAAATAATGAAGACGACAAAAAAACTACTACCAAAAATTAATTGCAGACATTTTACAATTCGTTAGGTAAATCAACCCTTAACACTAAAGACATAAGGACTACAATGTCAAAGCAAGTAAAATATTGTTACGAAATATAAATTGGTAATCTAAAAAGCACATGTGCTTCTGTGGGGATACCATTATTTAAGTGATTTAAGGATATTTTAAGCGACTATATTTTCAATAAAAAAACCATATTTACTATGTAAGAGTAAATTTTATCTCCATAATTTTTTTAAATTATTTTGAGGATAAACTGATAGGATAAGAATCATTACGTTGTTACTTAATTAGTCCCTTAGTATAGATTTCACATACACACTAAACGACTGTTTAAATTGCATATTTATTATAGAATCAGACTCCATTGTTGCATTTTTTAAGTTTACGTAAGAATCGTTGATTTGAACTTTATCAAAAATAGACCTCTTAAATCCTGATAGGAATTATCCTAAGGATATACAATAATATGTTCACCCTATACTAGTAGTTAAGTTTTTTCGCTATCCTGAAAGCTCCTGTGTTATTCCCGATTGAAAAGCAAACCGGTGCAGTCGTGCCCGACACGCGAGTGACAAAAAGTTCAACTGTCAGTTTGACAGCGCGCCAAAATTGTGACAATTGAATCTGTGATAATTAACGAGTTTGTTTCGTTCGGAAAAGCGGTGAGTTAGAATAATTGATACTTGTACAGTCTTCTTAAATTCTCTTTCTTATATTCATTTAACAATAATTAAGTAGCTGTTATTCCTTAAAAAATGTTAACACTTTTAGTGTTTTTTATTTTTTTAACTTTAAAAAATATTTTTGTATTGAATAAACGGATATAAGTGTCTATGTGCCACACTCAAAATTGTTAATTGGTCACTAAGTGGAATCTTTAGGGTGATTTGAGATTAATCTACACTAAAGAAATGCTAAAGTAAACGTTATGCTATTCTAAGTGTGGCAGTAATAACAATTAAGTAAATCCTTAGTGTTTAAGAACTCGAATAATTGATAACTATTATACAAGTTACAAGCTGTTAACTTTGATTAACTTACAGTTGATCGAAGCCTAAATAAAAACCTCATAAAGATTTTATAATTATTTCTTCAACAACTCCTTCAATGACCATCTTTTAAAATTATTGCCTTTGTTTTTAATAGCGATTGCTACGCTAAATTTATTAAATATTTGCAAGCTTAAAATACTAATTATTGATATATGAAATATCACATAACATTCAGATGTGTCCTCAATTACTATAACATAATATAAATAAACAGATGTATAGAAACTTCAATTAAACATGTCTCAACTACTTCCTCGGATATGAGAATAGGTGAACATTAAAACACGTGCACTAAACGTGTTGTTTTAATTCATTTTATAATTCGCAGATGTCGAAGCCACGCGAGATCATAAGCAGAGAAAGTTTATTTTTATAATAATAAAGACCCACATGCGAAACTAAAGCAACCATATGTCAATTTACTCTAAGAGATTACTGAACCTAGAGGCAATTGAACCTTAGCAAAATGGCCGACTATGATATCATACCATGCTACGATGACGACGAACTATTCCAAGACAAAAGTGACAATGTAGCAGATTTACATGCATATTATATGTCACAGTTTAATCTGGAATTAGAAAATGGAAAGAAGGGTAAAGACAATTTTAAATATGGCGTCGAAGAGAGTTTTGATTTTGAAGTTCTCGATAATTGGAATGAAACTGAAAATAAAGCTGATTTCGAAATAATAGATGAGGTATTAGATAGTAATATTAACGATCAAAATATAAAAGAGGTACTTTTAGATTTGGACGGTATTGAATTTGATGAAAATTACCAACAAGAAACATCTAAGAAAGAAGTGGAAAGTAAATCTAATAATGAATACATAGATGATGAATCTCTTATAGATGAATTATGTAGAGAAGAAGGCGAGACATGTATATCACCGGATTTTAATGAAGATTATTTAAATACGATATCCAATGACAATCTTCTACCGTCTATTGAAACGGCATTTTCGAAGCGTTATTGCAATTTTAATGCAGACGAATTCAATCAAGGGTACAATGAAATAACAGATGTACAAACAAACACACCTATACACAGCTTAGCACAGTACAGTTATCCAAACAATTTCATATATAATTTGGAAAATGAGAAAAAATACATTCTACCAGATACTCCGACAAGTTGTAATGAATTTAGTTTTGACAGAAACGAGAGGAAAGCATCAATATGCGATTCTATCGAAAGTGATGTACAGAGTTCTTGTTATTATGAGGAAAATTCGGAAAACTTCGATGAGGATGAATTGTTTATTAATTTGGATGATTTTGGTCTTAATTTTGAGAAGGATAACGATGTTGCTATACCCAATAAAAACGGAATAGACAATACAACGAACATTAGAAGTGAAAGAAAAGATAAAGAAAGGACGCAAGGTGAGTCTGAATTTTTCTTAATGCTTAAAGTCTATAATAAATGCAACATAATAAGAACATAACATTTAATACTGTAAACTTACCGTCTTCATAACACGTGTTTAAATAACTAAAGACATTTGTTTACATTTCAGGTGAAAGGGTTTGTTTATGGGAGAACTGCTTGGAAAGGTATCCCAACCAAAACACATTGGTGGAGCATATCGAGCGAGCACATGTAAACACGTATAAAGGTAATTAATCTATACTTCCATACTAATATTATAAAGAGAAAAGTATTGTATTTTTGTATGTATTGATATAACTCAAAAACTACTGGGCCGATTTTAAAATTTTTTTCACCGTTAGAAAGGTAATTTATCTGTGAGTAACATAGGCTATATTTTTTAATTTCACGCCTGCAAAGTCGTGAGCAACAGCTAGTATGTTATAAATATGAAAATGTTAATGGATTTTCGAAGAAGTCTAAAAAGCAAAATTTTTAACTTTTTTCATTTCAGAAAAAATTGAAAAAGGTAATCAAGTAACCACCAAAGGTAGAGAACTCTAAAAATAGCTACTATAATAACAAAACACGCTATTATTTAAACAATTGTAACGTAACTATTTGAAAATTCAGTCGAAATGCAGTCAAATTGACAGTAAGAAAGGCAAACGAAAATGAGCCTATTTATATCCTTTAACATTTTCACCGGCCTATTATCAAAGCAGCAGGGGAACGGCTCCCGCTGTTGTGCATTCAGTGTTATTTTGTTTTTATTCCCACAGTCGGCTCGAGGCGAGAGGTGATAACTCTTTGAAAGGAAACACTCGTTCTGCGGATTGCCTTTTATTTTTAACTTCGAAACAATAGATCCACTTTTCGTCACCGTTTTTGTTCTTTTTGTGCTGAAATGCAAAAGGATTTTGCTTGTATTTGTGTAACATTATTATTACCACAAAAATTGAGGAGCTACTACCCGCCTAAGTCAACAGAAGATCACATCAATGTTCAAGAACTGATAGAACAGTGTTTTTACTTATCAAACAGAGAATTAAGTGTCTTGTGTCTTCATCAAAAGACACTTCTTCGGAGACTTTTAGTAGTTATAAGAAAACAATAAATATAAGTATTGTATACTAAACATGTATAAATAGTTCACGACGGTTACGTGTGTCATGATGTATTAAAAATACAGACGAATTGAGTACCTCCTTCTTTGGGAAGTTGGTCAAAAATTAGATTGTAACAAAGTTCAAATTAATAATGCACCTTAAAGTAATAAATAAAAAAATTACGTTAGTTGACGAAGACAAAGGATTATTTTTGTACTTCATATTAAATTAGCTTCGCAATTTGTAATAGCAACAATGTTAATTATTTAGTGTAATTACGTTTCTGTTAAGGTAATATAACATTTACAAAACACTATTAATACATTAGGGGGCAAAACCCCCACACTCAGAGGCCTTCGGACCAGTTCCCTTTGTAAATGGGTCAGAGGCTATTGAGGTCCCCCCTGGCACCTCCCGTATTATGTGTGCCCCTTGCATAATTGAACGCGCGGCAAATTATTGTCATGCCCGGAGATACAAACATCTCAAGCTCTTGAATTCTACCGCCTTGTTCCTATGTTATAACCAACCAAATACTAGTTATGTGCTTACAAAATTCATAATAATATAGAGCTAAATTTTAATTAAAAATTAAAAACTACAATTCAGTTTAAAGAACTGATAAAATTTTGTTACTTTAAAACTTGAATTTTTGTTGACTGATATTTACTTATGAATATATTGTCATAAAATGGTTTTATAATGTTTGTTAGAGTTTTAATCATTAAATTACATCTATGGCCTATATCGTAAATATTTGAGTATACACAAAAAAATTTAAGAAGTATTTGTATTCGTTTATAACTTCTTTTTTTTTATACAAGGACGATTTAACAAAACATGTTTCTTAAATACTTTAAAAAAAGAGTCATAATTGACAAAGTTTTCTTACTTTAGTTATCTTAATACATTAGTTGTAAATTTAGTTATAATTTCATGATTATACAACAGACACAGAAGAAATTGGGTCACCGCAATTGAACAGGGACACTAGAACTGGTGAGCAGTTTTTCTTCTTCTCTTATTTTAAAATAAAAATTAGAGAGAAATGAAGAAAGTGTAACTATCGTACAGTAAAACGAGAATTAGTTAATATAAGTTACACTAAGCATTCATAATGTAACTAGAAAGAAATATAGGGTTGCTCTAATGAGAACCCAAAGTAAGTTAGTTACTGATTCAGAGAATAATTAAAGAATACTTTAATGCTCATCATCCCGGAAGGTTAATTACAGTGAATTATAAACGTCCGGCGCACTTTTATAGTCTTTTAAACATAATGACAAATGTTTTAATTCTTCCTTCAGGGGGACTTTATAATCTTCTTTCAGATTTTTTATTTCTTTTGCGTTTTAATATTCAAGGGGTTAAATTATTAAATGTCGTACCATTAAAAGAAAAAGATATCTTTATGTCGCTATAAAATTAAGTATTCAGATTACCTCTACCATCCTTGAAACTTATAGATTTTATTGTGAAAACAGAGAATTTCTTAATGTCGAAAAATTCTATTGTTACATGTCGAATTTAACGTAACCACTTTGTTTTGTAGTGGATGAACGAGGCAAGAAAAGTTTTATTTTTCGTTTATCGTTCATCTAACTCTTAATATGTTGAAGAATATTTAAATGGCATGTTACTAATGACGTGGTATTACAACATGTTATCCATTTGCCTTAAACAAGAAGTAGTCATTTAAATCCATCTGTACGTAAGCGCCACGTCTGGGAGATTATATATTTAATCAGGAACCAAGCCAGGATTAAAGCAGGCGGAATAATAAATTATAATGTACAAGCGCGGAACCGCATTGTTTGCAAAGTTTCGTACTTACACAACGTTTATCCATTCAAACTAATAATCACTAAATAATCAAGTCATGAGAAAGGAAATTAATGCATAACGAACTATTGTTACTTACAGTGTATGTTAAAATACTATATATCTACTATATCCTAGAGATATGAATCATAACATAACCATATGCAACCTCGCAGAATCGGATAAAGTTCAGATTAATAAAGTAACTGTGCTTACCTTAATTTCAATTCATGAAGAAAATGTAACAATTTGCTACGTTGTTTTTACTTATACATTTCAAAGTAGGTTATTATTTATTTATCTAAGTTAGGATGTAGGTTATTATTTAATTTTATTAGTTACAAATTACCGGACCGCACGATAAAAACATATCCACGATTTTTTTTCTATAAATCAAGTAGTTTTAAGCCTTATCCATTACAACAGGAAGGTAATTTTAAAAGCTTCATCTCTGATACATTTAAAAACAATCGCAAAACGTCCGTGACCCAAGAACAATAATTGCTTGAAACATGTACTTACTATTTTATACAAGCGAGCGTCCGTACTTTCATCTGGAGCGTATTGGTTTCTTTATTTTTTCCGCTTCATTTGAAACAGAGGAACAGTGATAAAGAAGGGGCTAATTAAAAAGTGTAAGCCCTTTCATGTTTCAATTTTACACAGAAACTACGAGTAGCTAATGATCGGGGACCAATATTCTTATTTGAATAAGTCCAGCTTCCCTTTTGTGTATTTTCTTTTCAAAAGTTTGTGTTTTAACAACTTTAATTTAGTTGCTAGTATGTTTGTTTTATTACTTTCAACACTATTGACAATGGTTTATACATACATTCCGTGGTTAGGAAATATTTTGCAACATATATCCCTATTTAAGACATACTAATGCACTAGGTATTTTTAAACTTACAAATTAAATAATAAGTTAGTTATACACTTAAGTCGCAAGTATTACTTAAATTGTTTTTAACTAAATTTAAAGTAATAATCATATCTTCTTTGTTTTGTTAAAGGCGGCAGTTCCAGAAGGAATGACCTTCCCTGGTTCACTGCCGGATGTGGCAGAGCGGTGCGGCCGCTGGGCGCCCGACTCCCTGTCGGCCTCCGCCTCGGGCAGCTCCGACGAGAAGCCGACACCGCGACGGCCGCGCTGGCGCATCGCGCTTGCAGCTCTTGTCGTGCTGGCGGCGCTCGGTGCTGCACTAGGCCTACCGCTGGCCCTGGGCGGCAGCGGCCGCGCCACTCCGGAACAACGCCTCGTCACGATACGCCGCATGCTACGAGACTCACCCCTTATAGATGGACATAATGACTTAGCGTGGAACGTTAGAAAATTCCTTCATAATAAAATAAACGACTTCAACCTCTCCGCCGGCCTTGAGGGCCTCGAGCCGTGGGCGCGCTCGCGCTGGTCGCACACGGATATTCCGCGGCTCAGGCTCGGCCAGGTCGGCGCGCAGTTTTGGTCGGCGTACGTGCCCTGCGGCGCCAAAGACCGCGACGCCGTCCAACTCGCTCTCGAACAGATGGACGTTATCAAGCGGATAGTAGAAATGAATGCGGCTCACCTCGCATTGGTCACCGAAGCCTCAGAGTTATTAGATGCTCATAGAGAGGGGAGAATTGCATCTTTAATCGGCGTCGAAGGTGGACACGCTCTGGGTGACTCGCTCGCAGTTTTACGCGCGTTTTACCAACTAGGCGCTCGATACCTGACAGTGACGCACACGTGTGATAACAGATGGGCGCGTGCCGCTGGCACCCCGGGTGGACTCACGGAGTTCGGTCGCGCCGTCGTTCGAGAAATGAATCGCCTCGGAATGATCGTAGATCTCTCACACGCCGGCGAGGAGACGGCGCTGGACGCCATCGAAACTTCTCGCGCCCCAGTGGTTTTTTCGCATTCCGGTGCTGCTGCGATTTGCAATTCGACGAGAAATGTTCCGGACGAGCTCTTGAGAAAGGTCGCCGCTAACGGTGGCGTTGTGATGATAAATTTTTATGCAAAATTAGTAACGTGTGGCGAACGTGCGACGGTCGAGGACGTGGTGACTCATATCAATCACGTGCGGAAGGTGGCGGGCGTGGAACATGTGGGCCTAGGGGCGGGTTACGACGGCATCGACGCGCCGCCCGAGGGGCTGGAAGACGTGTCGCGCTACCCGCACCTCCTGGCCGAGCTGCTGCGCGACCCCGATTGGAGCGAGGAAGACGTGCGCAAGGTGGCGGGTCTCAATGTGGTACGTGTGCTGCAACATGTGGAGCGCGTGCGCGACGAATGGCGGCGTGCCGCCGTGCTGCCGGGAGAGCAGGCGGCGGGTGCGCGCCGCGGCGAATGCGTGTACGGGCCCGCGTGACGCCGGCTGCGCGCCGCGCGCATTCCCCGCACGCGGCACCCCTTCCAATGCTCAAAATTGACACTCGTCGACCGTAGTTATACATGTATATTAGTGTCCAAATGTGATTTAGCGATTAAAGTAATCTCTACCAAACCTCGATGCACAAATTGTTTAGTGGAGGCGTCGTGAGCGCCGGGCGCTCGGCCTCGGTGCGGCGCTGCGGGCCCCGCTGAACTCTTCTCCATCCACGCACACGACTTCGTTGACGAAAGCCCAATGTGTTTTGCGATTTATAAGAAGAAAACATTAATGATAATATAAAAAAGATAATGTGTTTATAGAAAAATAAATATTCTTTATTTATAAAAAAAATGTTTCATTTGAATAGTATCATCCACCTTTCTTAGCCATCCTAGTTATTGGCATTGATCTTCTTACGAGCATTGGGCCATGAGCTACACAATGCAACCCCCACTAAAGGTTTAAGTCCCTCCCTCCAACTACCAGGTTTAAAGCTTCGACAAACAAATATATAGACATTACAATGACAAACAAATATAAAGATATTACAACGACAAACAAATAACACCCCTAAATAACAAATGACCGACCAGGGCGCTGAATAGAAAGAGGCGCAACAGGTCTGCGAAAATGGTACGTCTGTGGCCATGTTTAGGAAAAGAAGTAATATTTATATAAATAGCCATTTCTATTATTTCTTTCCATTTCTATCGCATCTGTTTATTTCAAGGAATTAGGCAATTACTAATGCAGCGTAAAGTACCTTACTCAATGTAAAGTGATCACAACCTCACCACGCCAAAAGTTAACGCAGATCGTTCTCTTCAGAGAAAATGATATTATGCGCTCGAATTCATCAATGCATATTTTTACATGGGAAAAATGTTTGTAGCTTGCAACATTTACCGTTTGTCACTTTGAAATGTCATCTTATCTGCCAAATGCGACAAGGACAATTGCCTCCAAGACTGTCAGTTGACTGTCAGTGTCAAAACAGCAAATTTATATCAACTACAAAAAACTGCATTTTATGATTTTATTCTGTGCTGCTGGGTAGTGTATATGTTGTGCATTAGTGTAGTAAGCGTAGTGTTTTCTCTAACTAATAGTAAAACGCATACGCGTAGCCTAGAGGTAAGTGGAGATCAAAATGTTTATGATCAAATTATTTAAAACGAGTAAGTTGCCTGTGTTATTGAAACCTATGAATGTTTTACCTCTCCTCTCTTGCATGCAGCCTCGTATTACAAGGGATGGAACCTAAACAAGGTTTGTTTTAGCAAACATTTATAGAATCAGAATGTCGAATCCTTTGTACTATAAATATTACGAGTGATTGTTATAAAATTCCCTTGTTGAATTATGTGCACCGTCTCGTATGTTACAAATCAAAAGGGTTGCAAAAAATCTTTTAGTTAAGAATATTATAGGAACGATTTATTTATTGTAAAGATGTAAAAATACACTTATGCTTTTATATTCTTGAATCTGTAAGGTGAATTTTGACTTTGAATTAATAATTAATCATTCAGGATAATCGAAGATTTTTCTTACTTACAGATACTTTTAATGAGACTGTTTCATCTATAATAGAACGGAAAGTCCGTGGTTGGCTCAGCGGAGTCATTGAAGATATGAGGCGCAGCAGTCCAGTACAACAATGGCTAGATTCACTGCCCACAGACACTGAAGTTGAGGAGAAACCAGCTGAAGACCAAGCAGAAACCACACAGTCTGATGAAAATAAAGCAGATGATTCTGTGACCGAGAACACTGTGGTTGAAGCAAGTAATGTAGAACTTAAAGATGATAAAAACTTAGATGTGCCAACACAAAGAGAAATATGGAAGAGGAAATCTTTAGAAAGTGGGATGCTAACAAGTACACCAAATAAAAGTGTGAAGAAGAAACTGCAACGGGATCACTCAGTTCAATCAGAAGGATGCACACCTAGATTTAAGAATCCATTGCTCAGAGATCACTCTTTACAGGTAATTTTCCTTTTATAAAACTAATATACTAAAGATGTTCGTCAGAGGTGAAAAGTTTTGAAAAAAACTTCAAAGAAGAGCTGACAAATTTCTCTTATGAAATGATAATTTGATTGTTATCTGACTATATTTAACATTTAATATCTGTTGTAGTCAGATGCAAGTGGATCAAGCAGCAGTTCAGTGCTGAATGTCCTTGGTGCCAGGAAAGTTGATGCTGAGTCAGTTCTATTGGCTCTCGGCTTTGGCCCCAGTGAAAAGCAACAAAAGTTACAAAGAATACCAGATCGCTTCCTAGTACCTTCTAAGGTAATATTCCCTTGAATTTTTTATATAGCATAGAATGTCTATTATTTGGCTTGGGGTTTTTTCTTAAATGTTTTACTACATTTATTTCAGTTAAAAGGCATAAGCACTGAGAAATTTATAAAGGATGAACAACTTTCTATGCGCATGCATGACTGTGGCATATTTGGATATAGAGGTCTTACAGGTGAGTTTTATTTCTTTAAGAAACATTTCCACTAACAAGGGATCAGGGTAAATATATTTCAATATCTACTCATAAATATCATTGGGTTTTTGCTTTTTAATATGTATAATATATTTCATATAAGTCATTATTAAAACTCTCATAACAGCATATATGTGTATTAGATTAATAAGAGGAAAGGATTTTCTCAATTATCTTTTATAAATTATACCCATATAGCAATCGTGCCAATTTTCCATTGGGCTGATCAACTAGACTGGCCCAATAGGAAAAAATTGTATTGGGCCAGTCAAATCCAAAGAATAAATTGTCCTGATAGTCAAATAATCGGTCAGTAGGTCTATCAGCTCAAAGGGAAACACCCTAAATTATAGCCTAAAGTTTATACATATATTGCAGACCGGCAGCAGATTGTTTGATTTATAAATGTATTTATAAAATTTCATGGTCGAGGACATGGTGATATCACATTATCATTGGCGCCGGTTCATGAGCTTTTTAAAGGTTAATATAACATAATAATGTATTTTAGTGCTACTAACAAGACTAATAAACTCACAGAGCACTGTACGCCCGTGTGCCGCTTCATGAAAGCCGCCCCTACCGGCTATCATGGGCCATATCAGATCCCTGATATTGCTGTACAGTAAGTAACATTTTATCTTATTCGCCTTGCATATGTCATTTGTGCTTCAATTAACAATATATTTGTGTTCATTTGTTTTTAATTTAATAATGCATTAAAAACCAATTAATTGACGTTATTCTGTTGGTCTTAATTGTTTGTTGTGTTTACATCACAGGAGTATGGAATTGTGCCAATAGCCACAGATTAATTTTAAATTATGAGTCTGTTGTGTTTCGTATTTTATGTTGTGTTTTCTATAGTCATCTATATGTGAATAGTCTTATTGTAATATGCAGTATATCAAAGGTTATTTGTATGAATAGATGGATGAATGGATTAAAAAGTGTTTGTTTTTATTTTTGTTTGATGTTCATGTTTTTAGTAATACATAAAGAATGATTTAGTTTAATCTGCACATTTGTAAATGCTTGTTTTCAATACATGTTTATATTAGAACGTAATTTAAACTTTATATTATTTAGTTTAAGTTATAAAGTTTATAGGAAGTGGACACTACATTTGTTTTTCCGCTGATAAGTCCAAAAATAGCACATTAAATTGTAGCTAATTTAACAATTTAGTTCTCAGTACAAATTATATGTTATTTGACGAGAACGAGGAAACACAATCGTTATTGCAATTTATAGTAAATTTGTGTGTAGGTCGTCTGCTTATTGTGGACGTCCTCCATCTTCTAACGGCCTTGTGTTGAGGAAAATAAATACATCGTAGGCGAGACAAATAAATCGTTTACTTCCTACTAATCGCTTTAAATTCACTACAGTTGGTGCTCAATAACGCCTGGTCATGTCATGATGATAGTATAAAATATATGCTACTGTTTTAGGCAAAACTTACGACTATTTCCTTTACTAAGATACTCTTTTGTATTTCTGTAAAGCTGGCAGCTTATAGATAATAGACCTATAATGGTTGTATGTTATGAATAATACTACCCGCCCCTCGGGGTAGCGTTTTTAACACTTTTACAGTCTAACTAAAGGGGTGCTATTCTAAAATTAAATGATACAGGCCGTTTATAGATCAAGCACCCCATAAACTATGATTGCCTCTTATAATTAAATCGATGAAAAGAGAACTTCTATATGAAGGTTTTATTCATGAACAGATATTGTTATAAATAAAATGAAATAGCGTCTGTTGATATATTCTTTTAATTTAAATAGATACATTTTGTATTTCTTTCTACGTAAACGATTCAATGTTTCGTCAGGCGAAATTCACGGTTAAATTCTTAACTTTGTTATTCCGTTTAATGTAATCAGTTGTGTCGTTATCATTTACAAGCCGACATTAACAAGCTGGAGTTGCCGACTTGAGCGTCGCTAAGTTGTTCTAATTATTATTGCACACTTACGTTGTACTTCCGAGAGTAACGCATCGCACGTCTTACGAGGCATACCAATGTAGCTTGTTGAATTTCTAATTCTATTTGTGAGAGCATTTTATGAAGTGTCTATATTAATCGTCTAGAAATTGTATTTAATTGTTTACTTGTTCCAAATTAGTTGCATGAAAAAAATGTGGCCTGAGGTAATTAAAATAAGGCGTACAGAAATAAATTTATTGATTGCATAGAATGATGTGTTTCAGGGAATCCCCATGTACCTCCATCGACAATTGTAGCTAAGATAATGGAGTGTATCCTGCACGATAACGTGTGCCGCGAGGAGGCGCTGATGAAGGCGCGGCACTCCATCGCGGACCTGCGCGGCGTCCCGGCGCTGCACGCACAACTAGCACGCGCTGCCTTCAACAGGCAAACCACTAACTAGGCACTTTTACTTAAATCACTCTGTTACTTAATTTTTTCATATATTTGACAATTCAATTTCAAATTCTCTTTCGAAATTATTGTAATCTTAAAGGCTCAAATGGACTCTTATGTGAATTCGTGAGTTAAGTGACGGTTTTAAACTTAGAGTAATTTGTGGATTTGAAATATATTGAATGTGTTATTTACGAAATTGACAGTTTTTCGGTTTGTTTAATTTTCGTGATAAGCGTTGAGCTCAATTCTTTAATGAATAGTAAACGATAAAGCGTGATATGTTAGGTTATTTTTTTTTTAATAGTAAGTTTGTGGTAATTTATGAATTTATAAAAAAATATATTTGTTATTTGGTTGTGCACTAGGTAGTATATTCGTACAAGCGCATAAATTTTAATATATGTTTTACGTTACAATTTATACAAATTTAAATTTAACCATGCAATTTAACAGAGAAATGATAAAAGTAGTTTCTAAAAAACCTATAGAAAAAACGGCATCATTTTAAATTCCAACATATTATATTGACCTATTTGTTATTTTAGTGCCAAAATAAAAAAAGACGCAAACATAGCTAGTCAAATAAATGTCATAGAAATGTGTATATTATGATTATTTTAAAGTAAATATCTCCTCATATCATTAGTAAATATAGTGTTTATAAAAAGTTTCTACAACTTTTAAAACGTTTTCGTTCCAAAAGTACTTATTTTTTGTAAAGTAAAACGTAAACTGCATATATTTGAATTTTATTGGAAATATTATAATTGTTTTATTTAGCAGGTAATTCAAGGTTTTTTGGCCGTTTGAATATATTTTATTATACAATGAAAAGATTTTACTTAACATTTATTTAGAGTTTTTAAAGTTTTTGTTAAATATAAGTCTATCTGTATTATGTCTCTTTTCACAAAGACTATAGAGTTATGCAAAATTAATATTGATGTGTCAAAAAAATAAAAAATATCATAATAAAAAAAAAGTTCGTTGTTTATTTAAATTTCATGATAACTAAGTGGAATGTGCAATTTTATTTTTAAAACCTAGATTATAAGTATTTTTAATATATTCTTCATATTTTCTTATATTTCTGTCTTATCAATTTTACTATTAAGGGTTTTATAGCACTTTATTATTGTAACTAAATGTTTTGTCCACATTAACTATTCTAGAATTTTCTATAGAGGTAGACAGGGTTCTATACTTATAACCTTTTATTCTTCGAAATCTTTCCTACGGACTTTATACCATGTATATGTTTTATATTAAATCTTATAATAGTATTAAAATCAAAATTTTATTATATCTTGAAAATTAAATAGAGTAAAATAGTCTATGATTGTGGTAGAAACTTTTAAGGACTGATAGTCCCAAAGTACGATTATTTTATTCTATGAGATTTCTTTTCTTTGTTTTTAAATATTTGTGTAAAACAAACATCTGTTTTTATTAAACTCTATGATTACTATGTTTTAAATTAGCATAAGTTGAATTGTAAATGTTAAAGTGAGACGCACTCAAATGTTTTAATCATGTTTAAGTTTTTATTCTGTTTTTAAATATCATGAAGTAAATAATATTTGGTCGTGCCTTATTCCATTAGGTACATATCATTTGTTAGTGTAATAATTATTGAATGACATGAATCTATAGTAAAATGTTGTGTTGTGATCTTCAGTTGATTGCTCATTAAATTTATTATGTTAAGAGTTTGTTTTATTTGATAAATTAGTTAAGACGAGAAAGAACACTCTGGTTTAATTAAATTATATATTTTCTTGAATACATTTACTGTTTCTTCTTACAGTACTTCGTCCTTAGTAATAAGTGAGATAGTTATACCATCCATCGAAAAGCCACTTTCTAATGCAGTATTTTCGAAATTCATCGAAACACAGTAACAGTAGTGCGAATGGGACCGCTAAAAACCACCTGAAAAATGTCAGTATTTTGAATATAAGTCTGTCATAAGAATTTGATGGATGAATTTGAATACAATGTGATCTTACGCAAATGAACTTTAGACGTAGACGTAGACGAAAGTTCATGTTTTCTCAGCAAACTTACCATTGCGGTCGCAGCGGATACGTACAAAAGAAATCATTGAGCACCGGCACGTAGCAAAGAATACAAGCCAGCAACAACTCAAACACCAATCCCAGATTTAAAACTTTATTCTTCATTCCTAGAAAAAAATTGTAATGCTTTCTGACGACTGTATCCATTCTTGAAGTTATGTTTCAGTCGACATCATGTAAGGAGTATAAGGTCAAAGTCACACCAATACCATACTAATATACAATGTTAATATCCTTACCGACTTCGAATATAGAATTAAATCTTGTTTTGCATATGATGCCGTTCATGATCTGCGTGATGACAACGGCGACGAAGTACGACGCCTGGCAGGCGCGCTCCAGTTCCTTCCTCTCCTCGTACGTCCACTCCTGGCCCAGGGAATCCCGTACATCGGTCACCGCTTCGTTGTCCCACCGCTCTCTTATACCTTGGACAAATATAAGTGGAAGCAATTAACAGAAGACATCTGTGCCGATCATTATCGGCCTCATTAGGTTTGGTAGACCCTTAAATAGAGAAGTTAGCTAAATTCTTCATTCCCTTCCGTACAGAATTTCGATTCAACCATAGATGTCCAGTTTTATGAAACTTACTGGGAAACACATTCTTTGGAAAGCGCTAATACTTAATCAATATAGGGGAAAGACAAAATTGACTACGAAATGATCTTACCGAAGAGATCTGAAGGGTAGAAGCCGTGTTCCGCCATAACAGTGAAGTAGGCGTACATGCCCGCTGCGAACTCGATGAGGCCGAGGTGTCCGTAGACCAGGTAGAGCATGCGCGCGGAGACGAGCCTGTCGCCGTGGCGCGGGGGCCGCCCCATCACGTCCGCCTCCGCGCCCTCGTACGACAGAGACACCGCCGGCCACATGTCCGTGCCCAGGTCCACGCACAGGATCGTCATCACACCTATAACATATACAGGTAGGAATGTACCGTAGGTTCGTTTTTCCATATTTATCGTATTTTGTTTTACTTGAAATATTGTACCCTTTTGTTGTTCATAACATTGTTTAAAAATAAAAATATCTTAAAACTAACCTAATGGCAATGGAATGGAAAATAAGATAAACATTAAAACTGGCAGGATTTCAGGCACGTTGGATATTAAAATGTAGCACACGGACTTCTTCAGGTTGTCAAATATTTTGCGACCCTCTTCAATTCCTATCACAATCGTAGCGAAATTGTCGTCCATTAAAATGATATCCGCCGTCTGCTTCGATACCTAACAAAAATAAATACATTTAACGTTAGAAGCTTATTGGAAAATTTGGTATCAGACTTTTATGATCGGATATTCCACGATTGAATTTGAAGAGAATATTTGTTTTTTGAAACCAATTGGAGATTAATTATGATAGTGAGTCAAGTTATACTTTCAGCAAATGATAATTGTAAAAACTATAAAACAACCTGTGATCCCGTTATTCCCATCGATATACCGATGTCGGCGCGGCGCAGTGCGGGCGCGTCGTTCACGCCGTCCCCAGTGACAGCCACCACGCCGCCGCGCCGTTGGCACGCCTCCACGATCTGCAGCTTCTGAGTCGGCGACGTTCGAGCGAACACTGTCACAAACATGTCTCATAAACCTCATTACTCAAGATCAGTTAATGTGCAACACAAGTGGGCAAAAATCCGTTATTTTTCCACATTTTAACAGAACTATTTTACCTATCTCGTAATGTTTTTCCAAAGTTAGATACAGTAGGTCTGGAGTCATATTCCTTAGATCGTTCCCCGTGACGACATGGCATGTGGAAGTGGTGGCGATGCCCACCTCCTGCGCCACTGCGCGCGCGGTCGCCGGGTGGTCGCCCGTCACCATCATGACGCGCACCCCGGCCGCACGCACGCGCTCTATTGCGTTCTTTACCTTTTGGATACAATTGCACTATTTACGTAACGACAGTCATACAAAATTTTTAATAGTTTGCCAATGTAGGAACTTCACCTGGACATTAGAGGTCTTCCTAGTCGCATCCTGTTTGCCCATCGAATTTAGAAGACACTGGTAGTAACTACATTAAATTATTCTAAACTAGTTTTAGCCCACGACTCCGTCCGCGTGGAGTTAAAAAAAACGAAAGCGAGTAGCCAATGCCTTTTAGACTATCCTCTACTTCTATGCCATATTTCGTCGGTTATCGCATTTATGATATTAGTGAGAAGTAAGTTTATTTTATTCTGCTGTACCTCCTCTCGTGGTGGATCCTTCAACCCTATAATACCAATCAACCGAAGACCATCCAATGGAAAATTCACATCTTCCGTATCGAATTCATAATTTGTAGGAAACACTTTTGGATCCAGTATCAAATCGGCAAATGCCAAAACTCTTTCACCTGAAAGTATCAAACGTTTTATCATCTGTGCTTTGGTTAAATACAGATATCCAAGTCTTTCCATACCTGTAGTAGCAAGATCTTCAATGGCTTTGTTTGCTGCTTCCTTTATTTCGTTGGTTATAGCAATATTATTATTTGCTACAACTACAGTGTTGCAGCGCGATAATATGCACTCGGGAGCGCCTTTCATTACCACCACGTATCGAGACGTGTTCTTATCGAAGTGGACGCTCACCTGAAATTAACGAACAGAAACATTAGTACTCGGAATGAAAACGTAGAGTAAAGGCTTCTAAATATTAAGTTTCTTGCTTACTTGATATTTATTGGTAGAGTTAAATGGTATTTCAACAATTTTCGGATACTTTTGTCTTAATGTCGCCGGGTCGTTATACGTGCAGAGAAAAGTTAATATTGCAGTTTCGGATGCATCGCCATGGATTTCCCCATTTTCATCAATAGTTGCCGAGCTACATAACGCACCGCATGTCTTTAAGGCTTCTATAGCTAAAAACATCGATATTAATCTTCAAATAGCAGTAATATGAAAAATATTAGTATATTAGGAAATGTATTCTTTACCTTTGTTATTCTTTAAAATATCTGAAAAATAAATTAAAGATCAATTATCTGCGATTAAATTAATTATCAGTCAGTTAATAAGATGTATAAATGGGTTGTTTATATTCACCTTCAAAATCTGGGTCCAAAATTGAGTATTTGCGGTTCCAAGTCCAAATGTCTCGGACGCACATTTTATTTTTAGTCAGGGTGCCAGTTTTGTCGGAACAAATGATAGTTACAGCTCCTAGAGCTTCGATAGCCTCCAAATTCTTAACGAGGCAATTCTTCTTTACCATGCGTTGGGCTGTGAGCGTCAGCGACGCCGTTATTGTTGGCTGCAATCCTGTGAGACACGACATTTTATATTGTACTAGCAGTTTACAAATTTTAATGCTAGATACTCATGAATAAAAATGTTGTGTACCTTCAGGAATGTTGGCAACTATAATTCCTATCACGAATATCGTAGTTTGAATAAAGGGGTATCCGAGAATGAAAGATGATGCGGCAATAAAAACACCAAGACCGAGTGCCCAGATCGACATGTACCACATGAAGCGACTAATTTCTCGACACAGGGGTGACGGCGCCGGCTCCAAGCGAGCCGCCAGTCCTGCGACTCGTCCGAGCGCTGTCAAGTCTCCACAACATAGAACGACACCTTGAATTGATTTAAATATGGATAATTGGAACGAAACAAAGTTGGCCCTTCGAGCCGGATACACTATGATATACGAGAGTGCAAATCAATTAAATCAGGATATGAACACAGAAAAAAAATTACATATCTATTTCTATTAAAGAATTTGTTAAAAAGCTAATTAAGTTTTACCAAAAGCCCATCCTTCGACGCATTGCGCTGAAAAGAAGGCTACATTTTGTGATTCTAATATGTTTGTTGTCCCTTCTGTGTTGGAACGAGTAACAGCCCTGCTTTCACCAGTCAACGATGAATTGTCCACCTGAAATCTCAACTTAATGTCAACAACGATAGTTCGACGCTCGATAGTTAATTTCTGTTTATGAGATTACTTTGAATCCTTTGCTTTCAATGATCCGTATATCTGCAGGTATGACGTCGCCGGCCTTCACGTGCACGATGTCACCTTTAACCAGCTTGGCTACCGACATCTCACCGTTCCACACTCCATCTCGCATGCATTTTGCTGACATCGGTATCATATTATTAAATGTCTTTAATATCTAAAAAGGTAAGTCTCTATGATGTTTCATATATTGGGGAAAACGCATGGGGGCTGCATCAATGATACATGATAAACGAAGTATCAATGCTTTTGTCCGGTATTCCGTTATATCGTAAGGTTTTCTCAACTGAACTCACCTTTGAACTTTTAAAGTTTTGGAAGAAGCTGAAGAGACCACAGATAATGTCGACCGCTATGAGCACGCAACCCAAATACAAATTATCTGTGCTTGGATGTGCCTTCATCGATGATTCAATCACGTACGATAACAGACAAAGTATTGCACCGAACCAAATTAATATTGAAAAACCTTTTGACAAAATGATGTTGTTACTGAAGATTAATTTAAAGCTATGGTTTCAAACGTATTTTTGGTATAGAATTTCATAGTGTGTAAAGTTGTGTGTAAAGTTGAATGTTTTACCAGTAAACAGGCATTTTAATAACATCTTTGGCCATTGGAAGTGTGAGGTAGGTGTCAAAGTATTAGGGCCGTAATACTCCAAGAGTTCGGCGGCAGCTTCACTCGTGAGACCTTTCACTGGGTCCGTTCCTAATCGAGTGTATAGGTCTTCTACGAAATTTTAACGAAAAAAATAAAAGTTTCATTCGATAGATTTATTAAAATATACCACCATCGTCAGCAATAATCCTACAATGTACAATAATAAACCTTGGCTTGGATAAAAGATATACATCAAACTTTCTCCGTCTCGTGAGATTAGACAATATGAAAAAACTATTCTAGTATGTTTTTTATATGAAGACAATATTCTGCGAATACTAACTCAGTGGAATAAGATGTGTGTTCGTCTCTATCTCCTTTTTAAGCGCATTAAGACGGGTGCTACTGAGATCTCTTGACCGTAGTCTTCTAGGATTATTCGGCCGGAACAGCTCCGTAATAGAAGAAAAACTTGATGATCTTCTATTATGCATTTTGTTTTACATCTAGTTTAATTATGATTTGTCGTTAGAAATCGACTACCTATGTCGCGACAGTCTAGATTACAAACACGTTTTTCAAAATTGAATAAAGGATTTTTTCATGTTATTTTATCATGCTAGGGATAAAATAACTTTATCTTTTCCCTTTACAATACTTTAATAATATTACAAAATTATACTTAAGCAAATATTATAACAATGATAACGAGTAATCTTTAAAAATGTTACAAATTACTTTTAGCTTTTAGCGATTTCTTTAGTACTTCAATTTCAATGTCGTTAGTTTTCAAGAGATCATCGTAGTAAACTCTGCGCAGCAAGTTTTTAGTGGCAAGTATAGAACTTGCGGGTAATTTTAAAATATCGTTTATCTTCTCCCACGATTTCGTTTCTAATTCTTCGTGCCTGTACACACGATTGATGAAACCGACCTCCAGTGCTTCCTTCGCTGACATTTTGTGGTTAAACAGTAACATTTCTGCAGCCTGAAACAAAAAACATCATGATATGAAGTTATTGGAAGTAGCAGAGATTAACGAAAATAGTGGAACAAAACGTTACCTTCCGTTGTCCGATAAGTCTCTGGAATGTTAATGTAGAACCTCCTTCAGCAGTTATATGCAACTTTGGAAAGGGTGTGTAAAAATAAGCCTGCAAAAAATATCCCTTGTAATATCCGTCCGTAATGTGAGTAATTATCATACTTTTACTGTGGTGTATTTATTTATGCAAATAACTTACATTTTCTGACGCAAAAACCAAATCGCAAAGGGCCAAGGTTGTTGCCGCGATTCCTATAGCAGGTCCATTAACGATAGCTATTAGTAACTTAGGAAATGTTATAAACGCTTCGATAAAATCCTTTAAAAGTTTAATATGGACATCTTCAGATTCACTCCAAGAGTTGGATACGTCATTGCCGCTGCTGTAAAAGTCCGCTGTACCGGTCACCACAACCATGCTGACACTGTCATCGATCGCTGCTTCGTTCAGTATTTTTGCCACCCGACCGTACATATTACCGTCGATTGCATTTTTCTTCGGTGGTTTGTTAAACCTTATCACTTTAACAGTGTCTTTATTAGTTTCCACAATAGTATTGCTGTCATCCATTTTGTATCTAGTTTTTTTTCAAGTCATTAGTCGTTCTGTAAATTAGAGAAACAATGTTTTTTCATACAATTCAGACGTCAATACACAAACAAGATTAACTTAGGTACAATGTGCGAAAATGTAACTTGGAGCCTAATAATATACAGTCGAAGTATTACAGATAGTTTAATTGAAATACCTTTATGTTATCAAGTTAAATATTGTGCAAAAGTGGAATCGTAAAGTACGTACTTTGTATTGAAAAATTAAAGTTATAAAATACAATCCAAAAACCTATTGGTTTAGCGCGTTATTGTGATTTTATTTTAAACTTTGATCCCCAAAAAACTGTTATCGTAACTTTTTTTATCTAGCTATTGTAATTATATCTATCACACAAATGGATAACAGGGATGATAGGAAAATTAACCGCCATTGTATAAAATCCAATTAGAATCTTATACAGACTAATTTACTTATAATTAAGTAACAATGAACTTTAATCTTAAACAAGTAACATCAGAGCACAGCATTTTGGACTGTGGACTATAGTTATTAGTTTGGTTATAAGTTATAACTTAATCGTTTAGCTCATAACCTTTTAAGCGAATTACAAAATGAAACTTACCAAAGGAAATTAAGTGTATCAATACGAAATATGCAGTGTTAGTGACCTATCTAATAAATGTAAACAACAATTATGATAGCTGTCTCATCGTGTTGTGCACCTGGTATTGATTGTTTTGGGCTCTTGCTGCTGTTGTAAAATACTCATAGAAAACCATAGATATTCGTACACTGACATTTGAGTGTGACATTGACAATCATGACATTGAAGTTGAAGGTGACGGAATGTGCCTAAATTATAAAATCAAAATTAAATTTTTCGTAGATGGTAGATGGAGAAATAGAAATTGTTTTATAAATAAATGTTAGGTTGTACAAAAAATATTTTAGTTTAGTAATGTGTGGAGTGCTAACTAAACTGATAGGAAGTAGTATTTTTTGTAATAGATTACCTTTTCATTTAAAAGTTACATCAGTATCATATCGGAGTATTAACGTTTGCACCACAATGTTCAAGTCCGCAGTATTTGATTTGAAAAATGCAGAAAAAGAACAGGTTAAGGAATTCCTTAATTCTTTTGACACTGTACTTAGTGATTGTGATGGTAAGAAAAAAATTAGCAATAAAATTGTGACACATCGGAGATTACAGTGTAACAAGTTTGTATTTGAACTAAATCTCGTTTCAGGAGTATTATGGATCGACAATAACGCTATTCCCGGATCTGCAGATACCATGAATTACTTTCGCAAGATCGGAAAACGTGTATTTTTCGTAACCAATAATTCTACGAAGATTCGTAGCGATTTCGCACTCAAAGCCCAACAGTTGGGATTCATTGCGGATGAGGTATCTTGAATATAATTAATATTTTACTGTAAAATAATTCTAAAGTAAATATTGAATGTGTAATGTAATATACGAATGTTTTCTTTTATTACAGAAAGAAATTCTGTCCACATCTTACTTGGTAGCGCACTACCTTAAAAGTATTGGATTTAAGAAGAAAGTTTACTTGATTGGATCAAATGGGATTGGAGATGAGTTGAATGCTGTGGGCATAAAACATGTTGGAGTTGGAGTAAGTTGATAAAAGAATGATAACATTTTGTGTCTGAATTAAAAATACTTATTGTAGAGATGCTTCACATACTTTCATTTATTTTTAATATTTTCCTATTTTTTAAATTATACAAAGTTATATTTATCCAATAAGATTTTTTTCCACTATCCTAATATTGAAAAAAAAAATGCCAAATTAATTTGTCTCTATTTTTATCTTTGAATACATTTTTATATAAATGTGTGTTTTCAGCCAGACCATGTCAAACCTGATTTCAAGTCACTGAAACCAACTGATCTGGATTCAGAAGTTGGTGCGGTTGTGGTGGGATTTGATGAACATGTCAGCTATCCTAAATTCATGAAGGCTGCCTCATATCTGGCTTCTGAAGATTGCTTGTTTGTCGCCACAAACACTGATGAACGGTTCCCCAAATCCAGTTCAATAATTGTCCCTGGGTCCGGTACATTGGTGAGAGCGGTGGAAACATGTTCAGAGAGAAAAGCATTGGTGCTCGGTAAACCTAATGAGTATATAAGGAAATATTTGGAATCCTGTGGTTTGAATCCAGCAAGGACTTTGATGATTGGTGACAGGTAACATATTCATACTTTTATAAAATGTTTTAAAACCAAATAGCTATACTAATATTATAAATAAGAGGGTTTAGATGGATAGATGTTTGTTATAAGGTATCTCCAAAACAGATCCATAGATCTAGATGAGATTTGGCACAGATCTAAAACATAATCTGGAAAAACACTTAGGCTACTTACAATTTTTTTTTAATTCTGTGTGCGGCTGAACCTTAGAAACAAATAAATGCATATATTTGATAATTGAGTCAGTTGATCCATGCATTTAGTACAGCAAATAAAATAATTTTGTCATAATTCCAAAGATTTTGTTCTAAAAGTACATACATTTTTTTCAGATGTAATACTGATATAGAGTTTGGCGTTCGTTGCGGCTTTCAAACTCTCCTTGTGTTAACCGGTGTAACTTCAACAAAGGCTTTGGAGAAGATTCGCAAAGAGCAAATAGCGCCATTGCCTGATGTTGTACTACCAAAGCTGGGAGATTTATTAAAAATAGTTGAATCCTAGTACAAATACATGTTAAGAGAGTCTAGATCATTGTACTGTTAATTATCAAACAGTATGTACTTTAGAATTAAATAGAGCAATTACCATCAAATTGTGATATTTATATTAGGTATCCAGTTTTTACACATTTCTTTTTAAGTAGGTTTTCTATTTTTATCAGGTTTATTTTTGCTGTGATGTGGCTCTTCTATTTATGTGGTATAGTTTGTTTAATATATTAATGTTAAATCATTGTCGTTTTATTTATTTTCCAGATTTTTTTTGTAAAATTATCAAATGGCTTCACATCAAGTGAGCACTGTCGTTAAATTGAAATATGAAAAGATATCTGCAACTTCTATCGGCGTTTTTTATTAAAGGTCGGATTTGCGTATTTTTGCTATACAACAATATTAACCAAGTCTAGGGAGAAAAAATAAATAGGGCTTTATGAAAGAACTTTAGGCGCCTGTGAGAAAAGATAGAGCATTGGAGTTCTTGTAAAGTTCACAATCTTAGGACAGGCTCTATTTCGATCACTTAAAATTTAATTGCTATTTAGTTAAACTACTGTCTTTTTTACGATTAAAACAATACTATCAGTATTTCAATTCATTTATTTTATTTTTCATCTAAATATTTTTAACAGTAACTACTTTCTTTTTAAAATAACGACTTACGAACCCTAACATTATGAATAGAGTATGAAGCTACAAGCCAAATAGCTGAAAGCATCGGATGACGGCATGATGTATTCATAAAAGATAAAAGTAGGGCATTTGCTGAGCAAAGCATTCATGGGATGTACTTAAAATGAGGCTAGGAGATGGGAAAAAAAATGGCTTTGGAGAAGCGTAATCGCGCATGCGTCGTGCGTCGCTCAATCCGTCCCGCCTTGTCGGCGCTGGGCGCTCTGGGGCGTTCGGCAGACGAACAAACATCGGTGGTACGTAAATACGTAGTATAGGAGGGCTGGGACGGAAGTCGGTCGTGTGTTGACTATAGTCTATGTGATTTTACTTAGCTTCGCGGTATATTAATGTGAGTATATTTTTCAAATTATATCTGCAATGTTATATTTTTAGTTTATTATCAACAAGAGATAACGTATTTGGTTTCATTGAAAGTAACTTAATACAGAAATTGATAATTTAATTTATGGAAATTGACAATAAACAAAGTATTTCAGTAATTCACGATTGATTTTACTTGCTCTACTATAGTACTAAGTAGGTTTCATAAATAATATGTGCTTAACGATAAATACTTCCAGTTAAATTTAGGATGAGAAAATTACGAGGAGGGTAAAATATTTTAGGCGCCTTTCATTATGGCGGGCACCATATGAATACACACGGCCACTACATCTACTTACTATTTTTGTAGCAAACATACGTACTCGTATATAGAGTGTTTTTATCATAAACATAAGTCATCTTGTCCGTTTGTAGTGTATAACATACAAAAGTTGTTATTACAAGTAAAACAAATTTGAACATACCATTTCCTATAGATTAGATAATTTTTATCAAAGACCTTAAGCATTGGATGAATAAATTCATGCAATTTAATGATAAGATAGTAAATTCAGTGACGCGCAACTGCATCGACCTTCATTACTGTTGCCTCACTGAAGTTATCGAATTACACTTGTGTTTAATTAATAAAAACTAGCAATATACTTTGTCATATAAACAAATAAAGTGAAGCATTAGGAACTTTAGAATATTGACGCTTTTGATCAAAGCTTTTTTCAACAATATCCTAGACATAAAAATGAGGAAAATCAAACATCCATAATTTAGATGAAAATCGGAAACGCGGAAAACAAATGAAGCTTTCCGCATAATTTGATATTAAAAAAATTGCCAATATTATTAATAAAATATATACTTCATGTTGCTTTAACAACGCAGGAATTAAAATTAATGCGTTCTTAAAACGCTTATATTCTATAAGAAAATAATGGAACATAAGAAACAATATGAAATAAATTTGCGTAATGTTTATCAATTTCATTATATGGTAGAAAAGTGCATCTGAATGAAATGAAAAGCCTAAGATCAGCTATGGGAAAACCTTTGCGAAATGTGTTTATTTGCGACGTAGAAACTCGCAAGGTCGTTAGCACTGTAAACTTTTCACACGTTTTCACTTTCAGATCTTCCGTCGTTTGATAATTTTAGATACCATATTTATATTCATCGTTCAAATTATTTTTTATATTCATTAACTTAAATTAGTGATGTATTAAATCTTTTTACAATGAGATACTTTTTATGTAATCTGGCAGAAAATTTTAAGGCAAAATTGTCATTTTGTAAAACTTTTTTCGCGTATGTAATTTTGTTTATTTGATTTATTCTCATGGTCGTATTGTTTCTATTTCGGTTATTAAAGGATGACTCCTTAGTTGTTCTACCTACTCGGTTGTGCTATCATTGTTTAAAAAACCTGTTTTACCTGAAATTCGTCAATGTTTATCTAATTCGATGTCTGCAACTGTTTAGTATATTAAGCATGAATTTCTCTTTAAGAAATCAAAATACTGTCGTTATATAGAATTTATCTTCAAGATGAGTAATATATAAGTTAGAACTTGTACATCATACACGTCGCAGCAACATACAACCTATTGTTCCATATTCGCCTTTGGCTTGTGCGTGACCCGGCATCGTAAGTACGGGATAAAAATAAATTTTGTTCTAATGAAAAGAGTTTGTTCATGAATATCGCCATAACAGTCTTTTTTCCCTTAAGATCGTTAAACAAACTTCATCACATGAATCAAGTATGGAAAGTTAATTAAAAAAAATCAGGTTGAGCTCATCTGATCAATTGTATTCCTATAAGAATTTTTATCCTACACGATTTAACTTTATGAATGAAGTTATCACTTTACCCTGACAACCATAAAGGGTTGCAGAATGACATTTGCATATGGAATATTAACCGGTCAAGAATTATTCTTAGGCATGAGTCACACTTTATGCATCTAAAATATAAAGTAGGTATATAACATAAGTTAGTGGATGACTGATGTTACCTGTGATTTTCTATGCCATATTTGTAGTAACAAATTGCGATATCTTAACTGCTTTTTTACCTCGACAATTATACGTTAATCTAAGTATTCATTATTTGAACTAAACGTTGAATGCATTAGGAGTTTGTGTTAGCAATTAGTTGTGTGCGTCATACTTGCTCGTGATAACATCATAGACCTTGGACCAAGAAGACATAAAATATTAACACCATACGTGATGATGCAAAAAATGTCATTTGTCAGCTCTCTTGGGGAATTATGGTCTGTTTTAATTAATTTACTAGCCCACTAAATATTTATTTTATTAAGTTGTCTGTCTGTAGTGTGTGCTTGGTTCATTTAAGCGAACAATGTTCCGGAATTAAACACGGTTCGAAAACTGGGTCAATTAAGGTGTTGCCGTTGTTAATATCCATGACATTATAAGTACACGTAATGTGGACATTCGATAAAAAAGACGTGACCAATTAGTACGTTACATTTGTTTGAAGCTAATGTAAGTTTAACTAAGGAACTAATTTCTTTACCCAAACGTTTGTCAATAAACTTTTCGTTGTTAATTTTCATTACATTGAAACGACTGCTTTTGTCCGCTTTGCAGAAAACTAAATTATAACTAAAACGATATTAAATGGATAGTTCAATCAATACTAAAGTAATATTCCTAATGATTTTTAACCTTGATAAACAAATTAGGTATAAATCTATAACCTTTAAAAGACATATAATCTACAACGCGATTTTTTGCGCATTGTAATTTTAATTCCAAGTAATTCAATCAATATGAAAATATAAGAGTGTCTAGAATTGAATGTTAAATAATCAATGATGATAATAAAGCATGGTTGTTGATGGACTCGAGCCCTGGACCGTACTAATAAAAATAGTTTTTCAGACCGTTTATGATACGTACGAATTTTAGACCATTTCAAAATTAAATCTGTGTCAAGCGTTTCAGCAGTAAACTGTAGCGTAACTCCTATAAATACTCAAACGTATGCTGAATGATCAGTCCTAAATGCATAACTCATTGAGCACAATCCGAATTTAGCCCGGTAGTGGCGTGCACATATTATATCATCGCGACCTTCACACGTAGGTCTGATAGTTTAGTCTAGACTTCCACCAGGCACCTACAGTTACCGTGGAGGTGTAATTGTTAATACGCCCCCTTCCTACTTACATTTACAGCTTTATTTTTATACATTTATATCAGCATTGTTATGAATTACGTCAGAACTCAAGGTCGCAATGTCTAAATCGCAGTTCATATATCCTTTTTATTTAGTGTAATTTCAGCCTATGATATCATGATTAAAAAATGTACCTAGTAAATCGATATAACTCATTTGTAGTTAACTGTTTAAAAATCAAATAACGATAAATACTAGAAATTTGTACCGGTGTCGCCTGTTTGAATTTCTACAGTGCACGATGTTATAAATCCATAGCGGTTGAATTGAAACAACAACCTAGGGTGCGCAGTCCTTGCATATTTTTCCCGCTTTTACCAATTTAAACAAACTGTAGGGCTTTGCGTACTCGTAACGTCGCCCTCTAATATGTGACCAATCTGTTCGATAAATCTTCACTAAGGGTAGCCTCTCGCCACATTTAAACTCTTTGCAATATATTTTTTATCGGCCTTTTCTTCATATACGGTAACTATGTGTTGCATAAGTGTAGGGGTAATTTCCGTATACCCCCCGAAAATACGGATTATAGTTTACGGCGTTATGGGCGATTTACTGTTCAATTTTGTTACAAAAGAGATTTATTTTGAATCTTTTTGCCGCAGTCAATAAAAATACCTTAGCACGTTAGTCTGCTAATATAAACATAACACATCTAAATAAACCATTATATGCTACATAGTGTGGTAACAAATGAATCCATACGTTACATGAGAGGGGTCCCTTCGGCGTATTTGTTTCCGATAAGAAAATAACACACGAGCGATGTTGCCTCTTGCGACTGTAACTAATGCTGTGTATCATTGAAGCGTTTTGTTTTCTTAGACAAAAATGAAATAAGAATTCAGAAAAAAATTGTTTACCAGAAATTGTTTTTAAGAATTGTAACAATACGAAATGCTATATTTACACAGCTCAAAAAGTTGACAGTCTTTTTTTTATTTTTTATTTTTTTTATAAAGGTTTAGAAAAAGTTTTTATTTAAATTTCGGATTAATATATAGTAATACTAATATCTATTTTACGATAAGTCCCAATGAATCGTGTCAGCACGTAGCGTACTTACCCGTCGTGAAATATAACCCAATAATCACTTCGTACTGGCAAAATTCCAACATTATAAAACTTCCGAACAATCCGACCGGGATACAATAAATTAACAGACAAACCTACAAAGAAACATAAACCAACTCTTTGCTATTTTTTTGACATTTGTCCCATTAAAATTATTTATTACGATTAAAAAACTGAACTATCGATATCTTATTTCAATAGTAAAATTGGAACTTATTCATATTAAAATAAATAATAAAAAAATTATGAAAAAAAAGTGTGTAGGCTACTTATTCATGTATTTTTTAATTTCACGCAGAGTCGCAGGAGAAAGATAGTTAAATATAAAAGGAGTTTAGAGTAAGTAAAGCGTGTAACATTCTAAATTATAACTTAACAAAACTTTATTTCGTGCAATCTGTAACAAAAAGTAAGCTTTCAAGTCATTTGGTAGTTTTTGGTAGGAACTCCGACAGTGACGGATGGTTCGCGCTCTGTTCCTAACGGGGATAAACTTTTTATAGTAGTTCACTTCATGAGGTTTATTTCAACCCTAATAACGAACGTTTATTCGTTTAGTATAAGAATGAGAATATCATTTACCTATTTCGTTGTATAACAAATAAAAAAAAATGATTTTATACCAATTCTACATTATTAAGATACTGAGAGAAAAGTGCAGAATGAACTTAAAAACACCAACATATGAAAACAGCGCTGGTCATTTAAAAATGTTTTCGCAATGAAATACCGGGATATAAATCGTTAATTACTGGTGCGGGTCCACATTTAGCGCCCCTGTCGCTACGCCGCCTAAGATTTCACGGTCCGCCTGCGCACTGATTTATTCTATGAACACCACTGCTGTTTTTGTCTAGATTTTACAAAAGAAAATCAATAACAAAAACATGGAGAATTTTAATTACTTGCAAACGTAAATAGTCTTGTCTATTAAGTAGAAGGTTTAATTATTAAAATATACCATATTAGAGTTTAAGCATACGTTTTAAAATGTACGGAATTGTAAATTAAAGACCTAATTAATTTTAATTGGTACTTCATCCACGTAAAGTTCGCAATCTCGCTCTTATTAAGGGAGAGACGTCATAAAATCACATTGTTTAGTTTTAAGCGTCAATAGCCTAATGGTTTGGGGTACGGTATACCGATCTTGCGGTCGAGGATTCGAATCCCACCATTCGACTATTGTCGTGAACCATATCCTAGCACAAGCCTAGAGCTTAGTTGGAATGGTTTAAGGAAGTGTTAGTAAATTAACAAAATTCTACTAATATTTAAAAATAAAATATCATAGCTATGTATGAAAAGTGTGATCGAAGGGCAAATTAGTCTATACTCAAGTCATAACCGATTGAAATTGGTCATATGGAACTAATGTTAGTTTTACTTTCTTTTGAAAACAATAGTTTTTATAACTGCAGTTCTCTATTTCGATGAAAGAAAATTTAAGATCGCAACCCAATAATATTTGAAAATAATTATTTGATAAAATCTTATTCAAACGAGTGTCTTAACAGGTGGCTTTAATGTTTGAAAAGGAGATATCAACATTGCGCAGTCAAGTGTGCGGACGAAAGTAAAATGAAAGCTGTTGTTTGGACCACATTTGGCGAGCTAACGTTGTGCAAAAATGCGGACGCACCTAACAACCGTTCGGTTGCCCAAAAATTTTATCCTTTCACACACTGTGTCTTTGTGTGTTCTTATAACTGTAGGTATATGTCTAAACACTCGTATGAAATATATTGTCATCTCTTTTACTCTCATTAAAAAACAGAGACAAAAACATTAACATAAGTGGAATTTCGCGGTTTTATTCAAACGAATTCTAAAATGTGCTAATAGCTAAAAAAATAGCGTGGACATTCCGTAACCTACTAAGGTAAGATGGTTAAGGTTTTCCATTTTGCAAGATTTTGGTAGAGCCACATTTCACCTATAATTTTTTAATTTTACATCATGCCAGTTACCTCTCGAATTCATATCCAAAACGTATTGTTCACGTTGTTAAAGCGAAAATAAATTACTTTTGGAGTAAGTATTAATTTTAGCACCGTGAGTCACGAAACTTTTCCTTATAACTTAACTGTTTTCCTTTTTACCTTGTACATATTTAAAATTATAAAGGTATTTTCGTTGTTCCTACAAATAAATTGCACGATTATGTCACGGTCTTGAGGTTTTTTCATATGTCATAAGTTTACTTTGTTTCCGTCTCAATGAGAGGTTTAACTTATTGTGGGTTTCTATTGCTATTGCTGATGTACGAAAACAAAGTCATGTATTTTATCCTCTTTGGATGTAAAGGGATAAAATGTTTCCGCAGTGTGTGTGTAATAGGTTTTTTGTTTCAAGTTATACTGAACTTATAATTTTCATCACTATGAAACTGAGTCATGGCAAGTGACGTCTCTATGACATCATATTTTAAAAGTTGATCACAATATTTTTGGGTTGTGTAATATTAGTAGGGGCTTTCCATAACGCAATACTGGGCCTGTATGGGCCTCAATAAATCAATGGCTTCTAAGCGTGGAGTCATAAGACAAAAAAACGATTTCTCAGTAGAGTAAACGTGTTAGGACTATTCCTTGTATTTCAATAGGTTTTACAAGTATATGTGAAACATTTCTTTATTACAGGTAAAATTAACATTTTGTTTATTCGTTCTGGATACTCGAATAATATTTATCGGTTTAAACATTGCATTGTAATGGGAACAAGTTTATTTACTTATCAGACTTCGCAGTTGTATTTTGAAAGCTATTTATAATTAACTTTTGAACTGTTTGAAGACAATTAATGTTATTTATCTATACATATAATAAAATTGGAGTGTCTGTTTCTAATATCAAAAGAAAAATTTCAGATTTCGGGAAGATGATGTATTTGCGTTGCTGATAACGAAAATCGTATTTAAAATTTCTTGGTCTGGCAGTCTGTCTGTCCGCAAGTCGCGTTTGTTCCGGGTAATCTCCGAAACGGCTGGGCCGATTTCGACCGGACTTTCACTG
>JAOCNA010000004.1:4889499-4910564 GCA_026546675.1 Papilio helenus
AAAATCGGCCCAGTAGTTTTCGAGTTATTTCAATACATACAAAAATACAAATCTTTCCTCTTTATAATATTAGTATAAGTATATATATAGATAAGGATTGTTTGTTAAATCTAATTTTATGAGTTCTAACTGTACTAACATGTTATTTATAGCTTTATTATGTGTTTGGTTATAAAATAAATTGATTCAACACAGTCGGGGTACAAAACATTTGACACCTCGTTTATCTTTCATCGAGGTGTTATTTTTAACCTTTGAGAATACAAATGTTCTCTTGACAAATATTAATTGAACTTCAAGCGAGCAGCAAGTATTTAAAAAATATTTTATTCGAGTTTTCTTACAACTATCCTGATACTTGAAACCTACGTCCTAAGTTACGTCTAAGTTACGTTTGGGTACGAAATTCATTATTTCACAACACACAAGCTTTCGCCCGAGCCTCCGTCTGCGTGGAATTAAAAAAACAAAAAGTAGCCTATGTGTTCTTCCAGCTGTTTAAGCTGCAAACTCTATAAAACATCTATCCACCCGTTACATTTTTTTATAATACTAGTAAGATTTGGTTGACATTGCACTATGTCAGGGGTTTTACTGATATTTCTAGAATACCAAGTGAAATTAAACTACAATATTAGGACTATAGTCATAGTCAAAACAAATGAACAACCACGATTCAATTATTCATATTAATAACTAGCTGTTGCCCGCGACTTCGTACACGCAATATTAAGATAAATTTAGCCTATAATATGCCAGTCTATGTCAAATACCCTTCAGTGAAAATTTGAAATCGGCCAAGCTGTTTCGGAGATTACCCGGAACAAACGCGGCTTGCGGACAGACAGACAGACAGACAAAAAAAATTAAATGCGATTTTCGTTATCAGCAACGCAAATACACCATTTTCCCTAAATCTGGACTTTTTCTTTTGATATTACAGACACTACAATTTTGTTATATGTATAGATATAGATTGTGTGAAAGAACACATACTATGTAATAGCTACATGTTTATATGCGATTATAGCACTAGCAGAATCTTAATAGCATTTTTTTTCGTATGACATATTAACATATGTTTGTTTTTTATATTACTGAGACCAGAGCGGTATCATATTATACATTTTTCCTTCTTAATTGGTACATTTAATAAAAAACTCTACTGTTTCTGTTATTCTGTTCATTGTTACTATTAACGGGAAGAACTTACCTTTGTTGTTTTGGACAAACAAAAACCATATCTCTCAAATAAAACAATTAAATGTAGAATGAAGATATTTATTTACAAAACATGTGCGTATACAATAAAATATTTTACAGATAATAAAACTATAGTATTTACATTTAACATTAATTGAGTATTTTAAATTAATAACTTATTTTGTAGGAATGTATTTTTATTTATAATATAAAATTATTTTAATTCCACGATTTCTAGTATTAAATACGGTACAAAATTTGATCACAATGTAAACTTTCAATCAATTATTAAGCTTAGTGAAGTTAATAATAGTAATCGGAGGGCAAGACAGTTTTTTCAGACAAATAAAACAAGCGTTTCGTCGTCTTTATATGGTTAATCGTTTATAACAATTGCAACTTATTTCAGCGCATATTCTTTGTGATTTGTTTTCTTAACAATTTCAATTTTAAAACTACGTTATGGCACTTTCTCATTTTCAATTAAGATAAATTCATTCCGTAAATAATCGGATATTGCCACTGAATGTTGCCGATTCCTTTGATGTATTTTTAACAATGCTACAGCGCGTAATATGAATTTAGGACGAATGAGCCTCCGTGCAATACCACGACCACAGAATATAGGCAAGTGGAAGCACTTTCGCGTTTCGTCTGATGGGTTCTAACAGAACTTTTCTTCAATATTTATTTAAACTCAATACACTATACATGTATGAGTAGTGAAGTTATTCTGAAGTGACAATAATTCTTACATTTATCCTTGAACACATTTGGATTTTTTTTTGTGCCTCATATATTTTAAAATAGCCTCCATCGTCCAGGGAACAACACATAGGACGTTGCACATTGTTAACATACTAAAAGCTAAAACATAATTTCCGGTGTAGTCACGAATGAAACCTGAAAACAAAAATGAAATCAGAAATTTAAAAAAAAACTCCCTAACTGCAGAAAAGTATTTAAATATTTTTCCATAAATAAAATCACTCTCTTATAATTTTTTGTATCTTTATTTACTACTAGCTGTTGCTCGCGACTTCGTCCATGTAAAATTAAAAAAACATAAAAACATGCCTCATGTATCAACCTTTAATTTTCACGAATAACGTAGCTTTTTAATGGTGAAAGAATTTTTGCAATCTGCCCAGTAGTTTTTAAATTATTTCAGTACATACAAAAAGAGGATAGATTTGTATTTTTGTATGTATTGAAATAACTCAAAAACTACTGGTCCGATTTAAAAAATTCTTTCTCCGTTATAAAGGTAATTTATCTGTGAGTAACATAGGCTATATTTTTTAAATTCCCGCGGGCGAAGTCGCGAGCAACAGCTAGTATTAAATAAAGTTGCTTTCTCTAAATACTAATCCAAGGAACCTAAAGATTTTTGTTTTATGTTTAAGGTGTATTTAGAATGTAATAAATCATTCACTAAAAGCAAATATCATTACCGTGGCATTAATCTGTTGGCTTTGAGAAACACGGTTATTACATTAAGATTAGCTATGAATATTAATCAAGAAGTTACTGAGTCGAGTTGTTGTGACACTTTGTGGAACAGTTTTCTTATATAACTTTCTCCGTGTCTAGTATTATTCCATAACGCAGAGAGTGGGGCACGCAAAACTTTGTCAGCGGAAGTTTTATAGCACTCATAAATTTTAGGTACATTTGTCTAAAAAAAACTAAACGATATATCAAACATCATCTTACTTCTTACTATTATAAATACGAAAGTTTAGAATTTGTAACCTAAATTGTTGAACTGATCACGATTAAATTTGACATAGAACATAGTCTGGAAGGACACATACGTTGCTTAGTAAGTTCTTTTTACTCCACGTGGACGGAATCGCGGGCGAAAGCTAGTATTATATTTAAATACTATTTGTTAATGAAAAACAAACAACCCGACTAACTGTACCCCACGACACCCAAGGGAATAATATAGCGAAAAAGTATTTCTGAGGGAGAGACACTGATGTCACGTCTAGTTTTGTCAGAAACTAGTGAGATGGCATAATTTAGTTTGACGTATGCCACCGGGTCAGATTACCTCGTCGGTCTATACAGAGATCGTAATGGAATACACACATAAAACATTAAGAGCGTTGGCACACTTGAAACTAAACTATCGCACAACTGTTTAGTTTCGCTTTGATTCTTATGAGCTTTTATGGAGGTGCTCACACTGTACGATTTTTAGTTGTTAAATTAAACAGTTGAATTGGCTGCGAAACAATGGACAATCGCACAACTATTGTGCGATAGTTTAGTCAAAGGTGTGCGCCAACTCTATGTCATCGTCTCGCTGACCTTAACCCACTCTACGTGTCATCTGTCATTCGTAAGTCACTCTGTTAATAAAGAAGAACGTTTACCTATCATTGGTCCAATGGTTAAACTAATTCCTCCAGCTAACAGCATGTATAAACCGTAAGCGGGTGGATATCTCTCTATAGGAACGTGTTCCGCCATCACAATTGGTTGCGCGATGTGTAGAAGAGATCTTATTGATCCTAAAATCCCAGTCAACACTAAGAGTGGGATATACGACGTAAACTGTACGAACACTGAAAAGAAAAAGATTTAGTATTACATTAACGAGTAAATTAGTCTTGATATAATTGGCTAACATTAGACATCTGCAATAACATAATATTGTGTTTCAAATATTGAATAGAAAAACAGTAAACTGCAAAGGAATTCCCCTTTTTCTATTCATTTCAACTCTATTATCCATCTTTTCCTTACTAGAAATGGTTGAAATACACTTGAAAGAAAGTTAACTATAAAGGAAAGAACGGAATAAAGACAGGGCTATTTGGAAACAAATTATGTTTCAACTTACCTATACGAAAGATGGCAGTTAAAAGTGCGCCGACATAAAACATGTAGCGACTGTTCATTCTGAAGAACTGGCCTGATACTCCTAATAGAAGACGAGCGGACATGTCTGTCGCACCACCGGTTGCGATGATGTTTGCTATCTGCCCCTGTTGATGGCAGGTTTAAATTACAATTTAGAAAAGGAGCTCAGAAACAAAAAAAAATCTATAAACATTGAATTTTAAAGGTTTATTGACTAATTGACGAACTTGTTTAGTTATTACTTTTTTTTTCAGGATGTAAAATTGAATTTAGAAGTTAAATTTTAATCTTTTAATTTTTAAATAGTCTCCGCTCTTATCTGGAGATAATGGAAAGTCTTCAGACGAGTATGTAAAGTAGCCACTATCATTAGATTTAGACCAGTTTATATCGCAGACACGCTGTATTGACGCAACTTTAAATGACCCTCGTTTACTTATTTATTGGAATAGTTTAACTTCTTAAGATCATTAAAGATATCTTATGAACGAAATTGATACTTTCTCCGTTCATTGTGACTGTACTTCGATAAAAATAGTGCGTTTAAATAATTAAAATTGAAAAGCAGAAAAGTCAAGTCTAATTTTTTTTAATCATTTTGTTTAAAGTAACAAAAGAATATCGAAAAATACTAAAATCATGTATGAATATGATTAAAGATGGTTGTGTTACATTAATATTTTATACTAAAATGTGGATATTTTTAACACTTAAATGTCATTTATTTTTTTTACACTTTTGATACTGACAAGTTGTTAATAAATTCAACATAATTATTGGAATATTATTAATAATCACTGTAGTAACCTTGATGTTGCATCTTCTAAAAAAACTTTCCAGCTAAGTAGTTCTTGTAGTATTTCATTATAATAATTTTCCACTTAATAATAAAATCCTGTTTATTATTAAGAAATCATTGATTGACTTGTATTGTTAATATTTCTATTTGAGCATAAATTAGATAAATATTAAATTTTGTCCATTATCATTATATTTATTATATTTTAATTTGATCAGATTTGACAGCGACAACATGATGTAATCTAATATTCTTATTTTTTGCCTATAACACCGGATTTCATCTTAATAAATATAATGAATAACTAATTTCTAAATTATTGATACGTGTTTGTTTTGCAGGAAAAAACATTGTAAGTCTTAGATAAAAAAAAATAATGCTCCTACTACGTATACTGCATTTTATTCCTGTTTGATTAACCATTGCAAAAACATAAATTAGAATCGTATTATTAAAAAAAAACAATTCTTACCCGATCGAGATGATTTTTATCTAGAAACAAGGGCTCCAGTGTGAAGAAGGTCAGGTCAGAAAAGAATGTCAAGGCCATCCCTATGATTATATTGTCATACACTAAATCCTTCAACAGTGTTAAATCCAAAAAATCTGCTACCGTTTGCCTGTCAACAAAAGCGAAAATTATAATATTAAAAAGTGGACTAAGAGCCAGAGGTCCAATTTTTATTCCTCTATCTCTTCCTTTTTTAGATACGGGATGGGTTGGGAAGTGAATTTGAAGTGAAAAGAAAATACATTGTTTTCTTGTCCTCTCCCCGGTTAGCGGCTAGTATATTCTATACCCAGTAGTAGCATCAATTGACCTGTTTGTTAATTCGCCGTTCTATTACATAACACAGTAAAATTATATAGCATTGATAAAGAAAAAAACTGCTCACCATTTTCCTTCTTTGTTTTTAATTATCGGCATTGGTTCAGCCGCAATACTACCAAAGTTACCTAAACTGGATACAGACGCTGCTTTGTATAGATTTTCTAAATAAACGTTATCATTAGAATTAAATTTACTATCAGTTCTTGCGTCATCAGGAATAAGGACAACGGGAATACTCAGTCTTCTAGAATCCACTAATTTTGGCACCAGTAGCAATTCTGATCGACCTTTCTGTTTGTCTGTCGTAGCTATTAATAAATTCTCAACTGATTTCGCTTCATCTGTTTTGTTCCCATGTTTTGGGAAATTAAATTTATTTTCTTCAGTATCTGTAGCGGGTGTGGGTGGTATTACTAAAAAAAATTAGAAAAAAATATTACTCTATTATACTAATGCAATAATTTACAATAACATTGTAAACAATATAATAAACTTACGAACAATCTTTTCACAAGATTTTGTCTGTTTCACCATATGCCATTTCACTGGATGCATTACTAAAGCTCCGAATATGCTATGTGCAGATATCGCACATAGAATAGCTAAAGTCCCTCTAAAACCGTACTCTGTTATAGTAAATTTTATGAACAATGGATAAACCATAGTTATCAATCCTATTGAAGCTTTGCATAAACTAAGATATAGTACTTTTTTTCTTGTAAAATAGCTATTGAAACTTGTATACGAGATAGGTATTAGTAATCCCATTCCAAGGCCTTGTAGGAATCCATTTGTTACTATAAGTTGGGTCGTCGACGTTACAAATATAGCTAAAAATGACGCTAATGTATAAATACTGGCTCCTATTAAACCAACTTGTCTTAGAGATAGTTTTTTTAAAGCTATATTTGCTGAAAAACCTGAAACAATGAAATTTAATTTAAGAAATTTCCTTGTATTTTATGGTCAGTAACTGAAACGTAATTTCAATCACTAATTTAGTCCTTGATCTGCGTATAAACTAAGAATTCACGATATTTTTTGTTGTTCGTGTGTACGATTTACTTGTGTCTAATGTACAATTGCTTTGTCTCTCGTTACCATTGAATAATACGTGAGCTCGCAAAATCATATGCTTTAAATTTATTATTGCACTAGCTGTTGCTCGCGACTTTTCCCGGGTGAAATTTAAAAAAATAATAAAATATGTAGCCTTTTTTGCTCACAGATAACGTAGCTTTTTATTGGTGAAAGAAATCGACCTAGTAGTTTTTGAATAATTCCAATAAATACAAAAAAACAAATCTTTCCTCTTTATAATATTAGTATAGTGAATTTCAGCAAAACGAAATTTATAACATTTAGAATACATACGATTCAGCTTTTAGCATAAGTTTTTCTTTAAAATTCTCATAAAACGGAGTACATTTTCAACTTAACTACCATATTGTACTCGTTCTTGAATAGCTACTTCATTTAAGTTAACAACTATCGCAAACTTATCTTACTCGTTATAACTTTAAACTTCAAGACTAACATAGATTTTCCATTCCAGATCCATTTCTACTCAGCATTAAATATAAGATCCATTATTTGGATTGCCAATGTTATCTAAAAGCTTACGATCGACGTTCATAACTGACCCCGTTGCCTCTTCTGACCAGAGAATTCTTTATGAGTCTCCAATTGCCGCGGTGCTATACCAAATTCATCGCGATCCTCATCATCCATAAAGTCTTCTGGTCTTTGACTCTGAAATATTCAATACATACTTGTAAATCAAACAGATTGTGTAAAAGTGGATATTTTTAATGTCATTACAGTTGTTAGTCAATACATGCATAAGAGTTTCCGAGGGAGGAGGGTGGAATTATAAAACTGTTCTCAAAGAAAAAAAACAAATAAATAGATGCCCTGAAAATAATATTTATATAATTATTAAAATAGTTTTTTTCTTTTTGAATTAGGGCACTACTCTTAAATGAAAACAACACATTTATATAGCTCTGGTAAATATATTATTAAATGATATGTGTACTTACAGAAATTGCAGCCTTTTCTGAGCGAGAACTTTTAAAACTGGCTGGTGCCCAACCTTCTGGTGTTCCAACTGTGTTCCCAAAGCCAGCAGAGAACCCTCCAGTGAACGCACCATGGAACCTTCTTCGTCCGTGTGCGTCCACCGCATACTGATCTGCTGGCTGTTGAAATTTTCTTTTTGCTGGCACTTCATCTTAAAATACAATAATTTGAGAGTTAATTTTCTTATACAAACATCTTCTTGGTGTCCTATGTCCCCGGAGTGGGGCAGAGGGCGTCCACAGTGCGCCGCCAGCTCGCTCGCTATACAAACATCTTACATAGTGTTAAATATGTATAAACAGTATTTCTACATATTTTAAACAGAATTAAAACTTTTGTCACTCATAATAAATAATCGGCCACTTCGTACCTTCTTCATATGGCTCAAGTGGTGTTCCATAGCGAATAACATTATCATCGTCTGAATCTGAATCACTCATTGTTTCCAATTGGTCCCAATTTTTTGGATTTATCGTCTGCGGATCTTAATTTAAATTAAATATTTTACAGAAAAATATAAACATAACCTTACTTCAAAAAGTTCTTTTGACAGTTATCTAATTATCAAAGATCAAAAGTTGATATACAATTCATAGAGTATATAAAGTAGCCTATGCATGTAAAAATAATAAAATAGTTTTCGGAGTTATAGGATATTACAATAAAATGCATTCTTGTAATTTAAATTTATTATGAAGTAAAATATTTACATTTGATTTTTTCTTAATCTAACTTGCCAAGTTATACTTAACTACATAAATTGCAAAGTTGCATATATGATTTTTGTAATCCTTACCAACTATTGTACTGATTTAATTTCCATATACATCCAGAAGACATTTAATATATTAAGATGACTAAATAAATAATAAGAAACTCCTCATTTCCATTGCACACCTTATGTAGACAGTTATATTAATGACTAGGGAATGGTAGATAAAATTCACCTTATTCTAGTAGATCTGAATAGTTTTTCATCCATCAACATATCACTGATATAATGTTGAATTTTACCTAGGATTTTAAATCTATCATCACTATTTAAACATTCATTCAACAACTTGTCCAAATGCGGTCGCGAGGCATTGATGTTTTTCGGTATAGGATATAACAAAGGGTTATCTTCTCCTCCAATAATATAACAAGCTGCCCATAAATTGTGGTCACTCAAGTGATGTTTACACATATTTTCTATAGAAAATGTGAACCCTGGTCCGATAAGTTCTCTGTTGTAACGCTGGTACCATTCAGGTAGATCTTTCTTTGGTGATATATGCTTATCAAGAACGATAACATCTTCTAAATCAACGAACGAAATCTCATCATTGTCATTCACAACAATGTTATCAAGTGACCAATCCATTAGATAAAAACGGAACCTGAAAAAGAATAAAGTTGAGAGATTTCAATTGAGAAAACCTTAACTTTACATAATCATGGGCGTCACCAGGGAGGAAGACAGGCTATCTGTCCCTCCTAGACTTGATTATGAAATATATGAAAAAAATACTAAGGTGTCTAATTTTCTCATGTCATTTCATTTTGTCATTAAATGTGTTAAACAAAAAATAGATATTAAATAGTAGCACAGATAACACAGTTTACTAGCCTTATCTTGATCCCCCCCCCCCTTGACCATCAGCCTACCTAGTCCATTGGCTAGTAATGCCCATACTATATGTTTAGCTTAATCTATTCACTGGAGGTGTACACTGGTAGGTAGACATAGAAAGAGATGGACGAATTGCGTGAAAGATGACGATCAAGAAGGGAGTGACTGAGATGACAGATGATAGTTATTTGGAGGACGAAAACCCAGTGCGCCGACCCTACCGGAGCAGGATAAAGTATGGAAGATGACTAGCTTGATCTATTCATAAATAACATTAGAAAAATGGTATACCTATCATGTTTAAAAGTAAAATCCATCGCTGCTTCTAGAATCTTTTTAGCAATCTTCAGTTTTCTATGCCACTCAATATCAGTTAATGATGAAAGTGGTACTCCTTCATAAGCTACCACCTCTAGTCTTCCACACACACCGCCATATGCTGGTACAGGCCAACCGTGAGATTTTCGCAGAATCTGGAAGGAAATAATGTGATCACGTTGTAACTTTTATCTAGTCTATACTAATATTATAAACAGGAAAGATTTGTTTGTATTTGATTCACAAACTACTGCGATTTTATAAAATCTTTTACCATTAGAAAGATAATTTATCTGTGAGTAATGTAGGCTTTTTTAATTTCACATGGACAAAGTTGCAAGCAACAGCTAGTAATTAATATTAAAAGAGCACCTATAACAAATCTTTTATTTGAGAATTTAAATAATTTTGAGTATGTTATTTACTTCTTTATTTTACTTTATTTGTTTGTGTGCAATTTTTTTACCTGTAAAATAATGGGTTCTGGATTAATACTGAGCATTGTCCAGATATTCAACATTTCAGTCTTATGGTTTGATTTCCTATTATCAAATAGAGGTTTTATAAGATCATGTATGCTATATGCATATGGGCACAATACAAGCCCTTTACGAGGTTCAGAATCGGGCCACGTAAAATTATACTGAACTATATTTATTATTTTATCCACAACATTGGATGTATTAATAAGTTGAATTGGTTTGCAGTTTTCTTCCAAGTTCCAATTCTTGCATAAAGTAGAATCAAACTCTTTAAATTCCCAATTATGAGCTAATTTCTTTAAAATAACTTTAATTTTAGACTTTGTGGACCCGTAATAAATATTTTTAGCATTAAATGCTAGCGACCAATGACCGTCAGTTTCAAGACTTATCTGGTTTGAATATAATTCGGGACATATTGATACACCGTAACAAGCAGGGCAGCGGTGTAAATCAGTGATATGCATTATTTGCGGTGATTTTAAGTTACCAAATAATAAAATGTAAATGTAAAAAGATGCTGCAAGCACAAGGATCGCGCAAATCCCTCGTCTACAATATCTACGTCTAAGTAACATTATTCTATACATTTTATCCTTCATTATACTAATTTAGTCGGAACAGGTAGATAATTTAATTTAATATTCTGTAATTTTCAATTTCTATCGTCATAATTTATTTTTTTAAACACAATCACATTTTGACAGTCTCAAACTGACATCTGTCATCCGATATCTGACAGTGAGTGACAGAGCCAGAACAGTCCATAGAGTAACTTGTGTGGAATTGTTTTTGGTGTTTGAACGTTTTTTTAAATGTAATAAACTAGCATTGATTCGCTGGTTTAACCATATTTCATACATTTAATCTTATTGGGAATAGACATTTTTTATTAAATTTTATGGAGAAGTTGGTTTCGGTACATTTTTCTTAATTAAAAAAAAAAAAAAACAAAAGTTCATTGTCGTTAGGTAAAAACTAAAAATAAGTTTGCTATATTTACTCTTTGTTGCCGCTCCGTTTGCAAATTATGGATAACAAATTCTTTTAGGACACGTGTACTTGCTTGAAATTACATCAAGTTTCATCACAAGACGTTTATTTATTATCATATGATTCTCGTATCCATTATTAAGTAGTGAGACGGTTTTGTTATTATAATTTTGTGTTACCGTGTTCATAATGTCTGAATTTAAAGACTGGTATTATAGTGTACCCTTCTTCACAAGATACTGGCTATCGTTCACAATAATTTTAAGTTTAATAGGTCGATTTGGAATAATTAATTATTACAATTTGGTGTTGGACTTTTATCCTTTCATCAATCAGTTCCAAGTAAGCATTTATTTATATTTAACTGTCAATAGCATTCATCAAAACAAATTGCGGTTTCTATTTACGTTCAGGAAGAAGTACAAAATATGTTGAGATAGAAGTTGTTAAGTCAAATAATGTAAAAATGTAATTGGTATAATTTTTTCTAGATATGGAGGCCACTAACAGCTTTATTCTACTATCCAATTGGACCAGGCACTGGTTTCCATTTCCTGATAAATTGTTACTTTCTCTACAATTACTCTCAGAGGTTGGAAACGGGAATATTTGCAGGCAAACCAGCAGATTATTTCTACATGCTCCTTTTTAATTGGGCTTGCTGTGTAGTTATTGGAATACTAGTTAATTTGCCTGTAAGTTAAATTTAATTTTATTTTAGTGTAAGCCACAATGTATAAATGTTTTAAACAAGGCAAATTTTAATAATCTTATTATAGTATTCAGAGTTAGTACTATCTATCAAATGTTTTCTATATTTCTGCCAATATTTTACAAAGCTTTTACAATGTTACTTGTTTAAATGAATCATCATATGATAAGCTTATGCTCGGGACATCGTGTTTCTAATGGGAAAAGATTTTTTGAAGTTGGTTCAGAGTTCAGTACACATTTAATGTAAAGAATCAAATCTTTCTTCAGTTTAGATACACCCCTAGTATTTAATTCTTTAATTGCAGTTGTGCAAAGTTTCGAAGATAATAAATTAAAATATTTTTTACAGATATTAATGGATCCAATGGTGTTATCAGTGCTTTATGTATGGTGCCAACTTAACAAAGATGTAATTGTGTCATTCTGGTTTGGTACACGCTTCAAGGCAATGTATTTACCTTGGGTTCTGCTTGCGTTTAACCTTGTTCTAAGTGGAGGGTAAGTAAATTTTAAACTAGATGTTACATTTTATGCTAGTTTGTACTAAATACCGTATTTAATTATTTGAATTGTGTTTATAATTGTTTACAGTGGAATGATGGAACTGCTCGGTATTCTGATTGGTCATGTGGCATTCTTCCTACTATTCAAATACCCACAAGAGTTTGGAGGCCCTGCCTTATTAACACCTCCTGCCTTCCTGTAAGTTTATCTATACTAATATTATAAAGAGGAAAGATTTGTATTTTTGTATGTATTGAAACTCAAAAACTAATAGACCGATTTTAAAAATTCTTTTACCATTATTAAGCTATGTTATCAGTGAGTAACATAGGCTATGTTTTTAAAATTTGACTACATCTTTTCATAGACATGGGTACAAGATCTACAAATTTCTTATAAACATTTTACATGTGAGAATAAGAATATATGTAAGGTTAGATACAAAACTACTGCTGCACTCAGAGTTGTTAATCGGTAAATAAGGGAATCTTAAACATGTTATAGATGCTCGGGCTAAACTGTTCAACTTAGTTATAATTTTTAAACAGGTTTTTAACTGAACAGTTAAAATTGTCAGAACTGAGTGTATTTAGAGGATGTTAACATTTCTCGTGTTAATGTAAAAAACAACACACTAAAACTTATAAGTGTAATGTATACTGTAATTTCCAGGAAACAAATATTTCCTGATACGCGATATGTCGGGGGCTTCGGTACCGCGCCTCAAGCGAGGGTGGAGGAGCGCCAGGCTGGTGGCGCGGTCTTCGGTCGTCACAACTGGGGTAGAGGACAAACATTGGGAGGGAACTGATTGAGTACAAAACTTTATTTATAGTGAAAGTGGATATGACTTGTTTTATCACAATTGGATCTTTTAATGATCTATTCATAGTCATGATGACAAAAAGCAATATTTTTTTAAATTTTGAGAAATAAATATATTTCCAAGTTATGGATTGTTAATGATAAATTCAAGATATTTTCCTTACCTAAGAATACTGTTATAATAAATTCTAGAATATTGTTGCAAATCGACAAAGTAATTTTATATTAAAATGCTCGTTCAAAAGTTGAGGTCCGGGAGAAAGGTTGAATTAATTCTATATAGGCTTTTTACTGGGTTCTGTTGTTACAAAAGTATCAGAAACCATCTATACTTGGATGGCTGGTATTCCATAATGGTATGTTTGTAGAGGTCTGTCTTCAGTGGTATTTCCAAACCAATACAACTTAGGATCTTCAAGAAATGATCTCTTTCTTAACCCTTAACCCTTAATTCGATAGTGTCCAGTGTGACGAACAACTAATTTTAAAAAAAATCTGTTTCATAGCACATTCTTATTTCAAATCTAAAAATATGACTACAAAAAAAAAAAACACCCCGTCGAATTAAGGGTTAACCTACGCCTTTACCCAATACTCAGGGATATTAATATAATGACACTTAATTTACATACAAACATATTGTGTACCCGGGAAAAACATTATCTGTCAGTCGGACAGTGAATGTACACATTTACAATTACATTACAACAAAGGAGCGCCATGTCACGATGTAACAATACATGTAATTAAAAAAAAATAGAGAAAGGTGCATTGGATGTATCAAATTGCGCTGTAGAGCGGTGACCGGAGGCCGAGCAGGAAGTCTGGACACTTTTTTTTGGTATAAGCGGTCGCCACTACGCCCGCTGCCGCGCCGGCCGCGGTCGGGCCGTTGGGTTGAGGACAATGTGCAGATGCCTCGCCCCGTGTGCACACAACTTAACTTGACTAGTACCCTCTCTTAAAACTGACGAAGGTTCATTTTATAAACCTTCTTGAAACTTCTGAAGACTATTTTTTTGCCGTTATGAATACCATTGATCACTAATCGGACGTAAAACCTTTATTGAGAAAAGTGAAGATCAAAATCAATGCGGACAAACAAAAAAAATGGTCTAAAACCGTACATATTTGCATTCTTGTAGAAGTTCTGTTGCGATCCCGTTATCACCAATTGCAATGCATGTCGGATTTAGATAGTATTTTTGTATAGTCATAAACACATAAGTAATACAAAATATAAAATTTCAATTTCAAATCTATACTCTATACTAATATTATAAAGAGGAAAGATTTGTGTCTTTGTATGTATTGAAATAACTCACAAACTACTGGGCTGATTTAAAAAATTCTTTCACCATTAGAAAGGTAAATTATCTGTGAGTAACATAGGCTATATTATTTTATAGTTTTACTAATTTCACGCGGAGGAAGTCTCGAGCAACACCTAGTATTTAATAATGTGACTCTAGTAATCGACGTCAGAGGACTGTAAGCGAAACGAGTTCAACGGTTGACCTATCTGCATTATAATACCGCTGTCGTAATAATTCGCCGGCTGGAGACTGCAGGCGCCAAGCTAATCATCACATAGCCATCCGTGTGCCGCATACATGTTACTCTAAGTGATAAGACACCACTTTGAGTCTACTGTTCGTAGACATACAGGTAAATGTAATTGATCAAAAATAAACTAGGTGTTACTTTAGTTATTCATAACCTCAGAAAACGCCTATCAATACACCAAACTGCAGCATCATATCATCGGTTCATTAAATAAACTGGTTACTATTTTTTACTTAAAAATGTATTTTTATGAAAGGTTAAAGTTATAATTAAAATTAAAGAAAACTTAATCCAGCAGCTAAGTTAGGAGTAAGTTTCATAAGTTTTTAAGTATCAGCAACTTCAATAACTATCATTGTTTGAAAGTCATTGGATAGAGACAGTAAGTTTCTCTCGACTTCACTGCAACATCACCTGAATTAAATTAATTAGATTTTTAAGAATTCAATATATTCGAATCGTCGATGTTGAACACCAGTCGAGACCGGTGTTTACAGCTCCTCTCCGTCTAGACTCATTATTCAATACGTTAGCTTTGTCCATAAATGAAATAAAACGAAGATAGATTACAGTTTTGTTCTCGTTTTTGTTTATAATAATTTCGTGTTGACTTTTTATTACTCTTTTTATGTATCTTGGTTATGTTTAGAAATCAGTAAATGAATTATTTAGCAAAATTACATGCACAGACTTCTGAGGTAGAATGTTACACAAAATGGAATTTGTAATAGTCGAGAGTTCAAATTATTTTGATGAAATCATTGCGTTTTTTTTAATGAGCCTTAATTCAGAGGAGTTGGGTTCAACAAGACCAAGACTCGGTTTTATCCAAAACTGAGTCTCTTTAATGATTACAAGTCTTTTTCGTAAAATTCAATAAACTTAGGGTATCCTCAGTATGGCCAACGTAACAACATTATCATCATCTCTCTGGTCTTATCGTCTGTGTACAAGGTTTAATAATTACTTCATGTTAAAAGGTAATAACGTATAAAACATAAGGTGTTTCATAATATTTCCCAAATTCTCATTATCATATTTTCTTGGCTCATTTCGTATAAATATATTTGCGAGAGAATAGCAATCGCATTGATGTCACATTGCCATATACAGAACGGCGATAAGCATTCAGTGTCCGGTCTAAATATGAGATTTTTAAAATAATACACAGTTACATAGGTAGAATGCAGACGGTTCGACACTTTCAGGTCAACGATCCTCCCGCTCGCCGATGCACCGCGATATTACTAATGTTATAATGAAGCAACACATTCATATTACATTTCTACTACTCGTACTGCGCTTTAAAACAACGTTATTATCAACATTAGCAGTAATAAAACGGAGATTACCAAGTAACTGAATTTATTTGTTCAGTCTAGGATTTTGCAGTTCATACTGATTGCTGAAATACAGCAGCAAAAACTTCATCTGTATGTTATTACAAATTCAAAGCACTTTATCAAATTGATCCAAGTGAATCTGCGATTGTCACAATTTTTAATTTTAAAATAATGTAATTATAATCAAGCTTTTCACTCCAATTCCAAAAAGTAATTAATCGAATCGCATATTCTTTTAGTAGTATATACAAAGAATGAAAGATCATGTGACCATTTCATTCTCACTAAGGCTTAACAAGCATTAGTGATGGTGGGTGTAAATATTTGTAAGAACAGCGTTGCTGGTTGTGAACATATCGCAGTCTTGTAATCGCACCGAACATGCTCGACTTCCAGGAATATGTTATATCACTCCGCGCCGTCTGAAACTCAATACGACTTACCTTACGTTACTTTATGCAAGTCAGTATTTACTAATCATATATTTACGTAAATATTAATATAATACGTAAAGACTGGTATACAATAATCGCATTTATATATAAGCAGGTCCCTAGATACATACTTGGGTTACGACTTCGGGTCTTGAAAGTCTTGGAATCACTGATATACAATGACCATATCACTCTCCAACTTTCGAAAGACATCTTCATATCTTGCACCACACGGAAAAATTAGACCCAGTAAAGTGGATCTTATGCTAACAAAACTTGTTTGGTACGAAAAGAAGTGACGAACAGTAGAAACGCCAATTACAGCCGAAATCAAGAAGGGATCGATCTCGTGGCGATTTTTGCACCCGGGCGAAAATATAGTTAAGTTAAGCTCAGTACTATATGAACGCCAGCAGAAAGAGCGATAAAAAATAATTTTGCTTTAAATTAATAAAAGCATACTTTTATCGAACTTATTATTATCCATTAGGGCCTGATGAACAAAGCGGAATGCCGGGTGCACAGCGGACGATAAGCGGCGACGACAGAGCCGGCCGCGGGGCTGGCGGGGACGGTCGGAGGGAGGGAAGGGCGAGCGGGTCGACGCTCTGCACGTAAACAGATAACGTCGATTGATTACACAAACACTGCCTAGTCTTTGTGCAAGCACTGCTGTCTGAAACAAGGGAAGGTCGAAAAAAAATAAAACCGTCGCGATCGTACGCGATAAGCAAAACGATTCGATTTTAGTCCGAAAGAATCGTAGAAGTATCAGACTTTAGAAATAATGAGTATTAAGAATACAAAGATAGAGCTAGAGTCGATGTTAAATATTAGTTTACTAATAACGTTTTTTAACAGTTGAAAGAAAATGAGCCCATGTGTTCCATAAATAGAACAGCAAAGGGAATTCCTTTACCTCATTGTGAATCTCAATATGTAATAATGTATTACTGTCCTATATTCATGTTCCACATAAGTTTAATCTTAACATAATCAAAAACAAAATCCACTACGTTAAATTTTTTATCCACATTCACTTGAAGTACTCTTATGTAAAAGTAACATATCACGTATCCAATGAACTAAATTCAATGAACAATGAACTAAAATTTACGTCGACAGTTCGATTTGCCGAGAAAACAAAATTCTAATTACGTGTTATTTTTGATTGGTGAATAAAGAGACGAACAACAATGAATGTGCCAAGTTGTAAAAACGTATAAACACAATAACAAGACAATCAGGGCGTTCACCTGATGATAACCGATACGCCCTGTCCACAATGTGGGCCCACATGAGTATTTATTCTTTATATATCTGGATCAAGTCTACGTTTATAATTGTCAGCTTTAGACATAACATAGTACCCGAGCAATTTTAAGAAGTAAAACTTTGAACAACATACTGTTTGACCATTCATAAAGTTGTAGCGATTGCTCGATATCGTGGTTAGAGATAAATACATGTACGTATTATTGTTGACAAGTTTTTATCAATCAATATGACAATAATAAAGATTATATAATTTACAACTTTAATGTTCAAGCTTGTGTGATTTTGATTCTTTTAGACAAGGCATAAGTTACATGTTATATGTACGGACATAGTTTCTTCAAGTATTGGCAAAAGATCCCAAGTAAAAGTCCTCCCCTTGCATTAACCCATATCTTATATTACGTTTTACGCATTTCAAATGACGTGTGCAATGAAGGACCGGTCACTATTTCAATGATCAATAGTAAAAAAATATAAATGAAAGTAATAAATTGTAAAAAATAGAGTGGGCGATGTGTACTTTTAAATTAAATCTAAGCAATTGTTAAATTATTATTTAAAAAGTCGATAAGAAAAAACATTACAACTTCAATGTAGTTCAAACATTCGTGTAACAATTTCGTGATATAACCTACGTTTGGTTACGAGATTCTCCCGTTGGCAGCTCGCCCAAAACCCTTCACCAACTGAACTAAGCCACTCGCCTTGAATATTCCATAGAAAATGCTGCATTATCCACTTTACGTCTGGAAAGTTGCGACGATATAACTCTTTGCAAATTGCCTCGCTGATGAGCTGCATTAATAAGACCAATTAAACTTTATATAGTTTCTATATACATTAAGTATGTATTATCAAGTCGTAACATATAGAGCTGGCGACAACTACCCGTTTTTCTTCAAGTTTTGAAATTAAATTTAACATACGAATATAAAAGACATCAACGAGTTAGTAACCAAAATCAAGATGTCATTTACAAAATAAGTAATATCAATATAGTACGAGTTACCTATGTTCAAGGGTTTTTTATCTGCGTTTTAGTCGTGTTTTGCATATGAATCATGAAAGCAGCAATGAAAACATATCACGATTGTATCGACAAAGAAATTGAACGCGTGTGTGCAGAGAAAGGGAATGCAGATGTTATCCTCAATTTTAATGCAAGTCTCCGTGAAAGCATCGTAAATAAAAAGACAATTCGTAAATTGCGAAATGTAATTGCAGGCGCTGTGCTGTCGGCGTCGGCGGCGGCGGCACGGCGCGGCGGACCCGCGGCGCTAATGAAAATTTAAAGTAACCGGTGCGGGCACTGCTTTTGGTACAAGATAATAACTTATTGATAATTTTAAAAATATATGATATACGTAATATTTCTTTGGTATTGATAGAACACTAGAAGCTAAAGGTACAATAATTCAAAAATATTTTAAAAGGCTAAAAGTCAGGTTTTAATTGTTAAAAATTCTTGTTATTTCCACATTAAAATTAAATATAAAGAAATGTTTTATTTTTAATTGTGTATTAATTAATAATACTTCGTAGTTAATTGTGTTGAGCATTTAGGACAAAATCGTTTGAAGTTGCTAACTTGGACCAAAGCTGTCGAAGGGAGTTGCAGGCACAGCGGGGTGCCCGCAGCCGCATGGTCCGTTGCATCGCGACCTCAGTGCACTGACCCCCTGCGCCCCTGCGCCCCCCGCCCGCCGACTGCATCTACACTGTCACCAGCTACAGATATTCATGGATATACTAAATCCTAATTCAAATGTTCAATGTTACACTAATGACTACTTTAATAGAAACCCCTTTCCAGTTAACAATTATAATAAAAAATCGCTTTCTGCTGAAAGTTTTCTAAATAGGTAATGATTACTTAAACTTGACGTTAATTGCAAGATCCGCGTCTTACAAAAGAATACGTTGGTAAGTAAAAGGATATCACAGATTTATAAAATATAGTATGAATGGTCATCGACGAAAATAATTATATCTTGCGGTACTTAATATTAGCGAAATGGATGGATGCATTTTTCTTAGAAGGTATTTCCAGCACGGCTCTACCGTTCTTGCTGAAATTTGGCAAACATAGAACATATAGTCTAACACACAGGTTACATATTAATTTTTTTTTCAATTCCGTGCGCACAAAGTCTCGGACAAAAGCTAGTATAATATAAATTATCGTAACAGACGAAGAAGAGTGGAAAGCGTTTACAACGCCATCTTGTGCGTGTAACAAGAAATAGAGCAATGCGAAAAGATTTTTTGTTCCTAGAATGCACTGTTTGAATAATTTTCATGCTACATTTTTTATTATTAAAAATATAATAGTTTGTTGTATATTGTTCTCTTTTTTAAATTTAAGTATATAAGTAATTTTTAGTAGGTATAACAGAGATCTTTATTTAATTCATACCCCTGGCAAAGTTTGTTCGAGAAAGGGCCAGATTTTTTAAAAAGTCACCAATTCTTTCTTTTAGTAACTATATCAATTATTACACTAACAATAGATTATGAATACTAAACAATTGTTCAACCACGTATTCAAATTCTCAATTTCTAATGATAAAACTTTGGCATTTACTTATTAAGAGCGACGGTGGCGCATTTGTTAAGGGCTTGTCGAAGCCGGATCATAATATATACCTCCAAGTTCGATCCCCGCCAAATACTAATGAGTTCTTAGGTTTCGAATTGCATAATATTATGTACATTTATCCGTTCTTACGATGAAGGAAAACAATGTGATGTTGCACGTCAGCGAAGAAATGCAAAGAAATGTGGGATGTCAACCTCCACTAGGTCAGTCACTTGACTTTACTAGGGCCTAGTTTTTTTAAATTTTTTTATCGAGGTAAATGCTTTATGCATAGCCACTAAACCACCTCTTGTTCCTCTTACGCATGGTGGCGCGGCTACGGGTACTCTGTCAGCACTCCTACGCGGCCCCGCCTGCGCTAACCGCCGAAGCAGCTCCTCCTAAGGGGGGAGGACAGGCCTTCCCAGAACTCTCCTGTAATAGGCGCGCCGGAAAAACAGGGCGCGTTCCAACCGGCCTTTAGATTACTATCCATTAGGGTGACAAGTTCCGCCGAACATGCTACCACAGGGCTATGGAAGCAAGGAAGGAAACCAAACTTACTGGCCTTCGGAGCCAGAGTAAAATATTACTTTAATAGCGCAGTTAATAAATAAAATCATCAACA
>JAOCNA010000004.1:4917454-4931663 GCA_026546675.1 Papilio helenus
CACGTTGACATATTCTGAATGCAAACTATTCGCATAGACTTGCGCAAGGGGATTTTGGCTCTTGCCACCTGCATCTTAATGTTTTCTAAAAAATATTGAAACAATGAATGTTAAAGGAAATATATGTAACATTGACGTATAACAAATAGACAATGAAATTATGCCTGCGCCTATGCTCAGAGTCAAAAGTTCATGGCCTCCTGAATAGTATTATTTGATGAAACAGAATAAAAATACATATACATGAATAATCACCATATTGTGAACTTGTGTTCGTAAATTATTATTGTCGTTGTCAACGCCATTGCAGCTCTTATATAAGAGCGATATGTAGAACCGACTACTTTATGCTGTAAGATCGGGAATTCTAGTCACAATGGAATATTGGCTTCTCTTAACACGATCTTCAAGGTATTGATTCGTTGAGGTTGTTCACGTAACCAGATTTTCAGAGAGAAATAATTTTTGTTCGAATAAACCATTATGTTCCAAAAAGTAGAACATGCATTAGACAACAATTGACAAAGTAGGTAACTATTCCCCTTTGTTATTTAGTAATAACACCATCAACCAGAAATTTAAATATGTAAAGCTATCAGGCAGCTATAAAACAGAAGGGTTTTACGCTATTTTTTCAACAAGTTTGTATTAAACTATCATCGAAAGGATGTGCCCTGATTTTTGTGTCGCAGTAAAATTTAAATTTACTGCCTAATTTAATATACATAAATAAGCTTGCCAAGTATCCCAAAATAAAACGGTAGTGTCGCTATTTAACTCGTGAGGACTAGAAACGTGGGCAGGTAATCTGATGTCTTACTTTCACCATACCAGATACCATACGAGGATACCTCTGCGTGCATATCCGCGACCCGCGAGGCCGACCGTATCCTGCGGATGTCTACCACTTTATATTATACCTCGGTGCTACTTTTACTTGCCGGTTAAAGCCGTTAGAAATCGTTTCACAAAAGCATTACCAAAATATATGTGAGGAGCAGGCTTTTTATGATGTGCATAACATTATAATACAAATAAAATTATAATATTTCGAGAATAATTCAATTTATTTAACATATAACACCAGTTGTTCTAGACAATTTATCATGTCGTATAATAGTTTTATCGTCATTGAGAGGGTAGATTATGTTAATTGCGACATGTTGCCATAATCAATGAGACATCTTGGACAAGTTGGATATGTCTCCGAATTATCGATATATCTAATGAGAAGGTGCGTAATCTACACTAGATTGTGGTGTGGTATGGTGTGGTAGTGGTAACGCTTGTGGACAGCGACAGCGCGACGTGCGCGTACGGCTCGCACCGCTGCGCCGGAGCACGCGCCGCCGCACGCGCCCGAAATAACCCGCGAAACACGACGAAAACAATTGAGACCGCGCTTGCGCACTCGCGCGCGTGCTCGCGAAAATGACAGGGAAATATAGCCGAGTAGATGAGCATGTGACGCAAGGTGAAAGTGTCTACTTGTGCCCCAACCTTACGGGCTCCAGTCGGACTCGGACTCGAACACACGTCTGTTGCGCCAAAACGGTCGAGGTCCAGCCGTGACATTCTTGCTGCGTGCCGACCGCCGCCGCCCCGCGCCGCGCATCGCAGTGCGACGCCACGCGGAATGCAAAAAACTCTACCTATTGCCTAGGCCGTACTAATACTTGTTTGAGCGATGAATATGAATGACTCTGACCAACTACGACTCCGCTAATATTTTTTTATGCTCACCGCGTTTAATTAAAAATTCGATGCCTTATTCATATGCCTTAAAATATTAATCTTTAGATATTTTATGTGTAAATTTACCATTGGCGATAAACGTTAAATTAATAAAATGGAATGCTTTCTTCTTTAAAAGTTTATTAACAGACATTTTACTATTTTACCCTATTTAAATGTTCAAAGTTTGTTATACAAATGTGGTCTAAATATGTTATGTTCCTTTCCCGTAACAATCATAGTAATATTGTAATTGTATAATATGATATTAGTTAATATGTTTGTCGTACCGGGTATGTGGTACACTCTGGTGCACAACAATGTTGTTTTACGCAAAGGATGTATGTTTGTTGAGCGAACGCGGCCGATAGAAATAACCGCGGTTATTCTTACAGACACGCGCCCCCTATTATGGGAGCATCCCATCTCCTGCATCGGTCTTACCTACTCGTACTTTAATAGAATGTTTGACATTCCACTCTAGTGAAAATTAAATTATTCTTCTTATTTTTTCTTTACACAACCTATCGTATAATATACATTGTACGTACGTTTCTTGGACTTAAGTCCAAATGTATTTATTTAAACTATTACCATTTTTAAACATGACTCTACTAATACCATCTAAAGAATGTATAGCGAACGCATTATGTCAAGAGTTATAAAGTTATGGGGGTCATCGATGACCCTTTATCATCTCACTGCACGGATATCCTCTGTCGAATAGAGGATGACGCGACACAAGTGGAGTGCCTGAGTGTGACGCCAAAAATTTCAACATATTACATGGTTTGATTGGTAGACATTACTTTGAAGTTATACACATGAATTGGCAGTATGTACTTTAAGATTTATTAGCCTATTTAACTCTCTATGGAGCTTGAAATTACAATCAATTTAACAACAAAACGACAAACAGAAGAATAGCGAATAAAATTAAAAATTGAAATAAATTACACATACACCCTACCTCTACAATGCATAATTCAACAAAATTAATTAAAGAGCAGCCATATTGGCATTTCACATTGAAGTCGAATTACCATGTAGATGTACATAGTATACACTTTGTGCTAACGCTAACGCTACCCACAGCTAGCCATACTATTTATTTATAGATAATAGAACACCACCCGGCGGCGCGCATCGGCACCACGCGACGTTGACAAACAACCCTAATATTAACAACAACATCCACAGACTATACTTAACCGGACGGAAGACCAGCCAGTCCTTCATGAAATGTGCCGTTTCGCCTGATGCGTGGTCATAACTACCATGTGTTTGTGGATGTGCCACTACCGGAAAAAAAACGTAAATAACGTCAATATTGTTTTCGTATAATTAATAACTTATCTTGAAAAATTGAGCAAATTGAACATCGACATGTAACCAAATACAATTGCAAAACTTATTTCATTATGAGTAGCTAATTGTAAATGATAGAACTAGTCATAGGTGTTCATTCATAACATTCATGCATGCGTCTCTAAAATTATTAAAAAATGGAGTGTGTCTTGGTAAACATTTAAAATTAATTTAAGTATTTAATAGAAGTGAAAGTTACGGTTTAAAAAAACCGGTATCATAGGTACAACACTGCACAGAAAATGCTGACAACATTATTTTGAAATTCGCAATTTGCATGTGTCAATTTACTCTCTGCGATTAAAAATAGGGTTTACAATGTGATGTTAGATGATCGCATTTTAAAATAGAGATGGAAAATATTGTTAATTTAATTGTACATCATTTTTATGATCAATTATTTTGATAATCTGTTCTAATCGACTGCGAGCTATAAAATTCAAGTAAAAAAAAAAAAAGGAAAATTAAATTCCTTTGTCCTCCTTGTGACTATGAGAGCTGTAAAGTGCTAGTAATATAAGGTTAGCTATGAAATGAAAAATTCCATGAATTAGTACCGGTTGATCAGTCCCCATTCTTGAACTCGTTACCACCCCAATCTCGACAATTTAAACTAATTTGAGTAGATAGACCAAACCAACTCGCCGGAGTGACTTGTTTCCTCCTCGGCGTAATGCGTTCAAAGAGAATATACACGGGTACCGCGACAGGGACAATTTACCTGTTATACTATTAATTAGAATATGACGCAAGTGCCGCGGCCAGCCGCACGCCGCACGCCGCACGCCACAACGCCGCACCGCCCGCGCCATGTCGCTGCCTACGCGCTCACCTTCCTAATTACACTCCGTCTAGACAGACGTCGCAGCGTCCCTCCTGTCGCCCTATTCAACCTCCCAACGCCACATCATTCGATAAAGGGACGGGCCTAGTTACTATATTTTATCAAACACTGCCCTTTTATTCACAATTATAACAAACAAAATATTTCCCCTACCTACGCGTCTCATGCCAGCCAAATCCAATTCCCCGTGCTGTCTTTTCCTCGTACGAATGGGATGAAAACGCAAAGGACTAGAGTTAGGCCAACGGCTCGCAAACTCTTTGGACGAAATGTGCTATTGCTTCCACGCTTGTCTTCTGTGTGGTCGTAGTATTGCACTGGGCGACACGAACTATTCGAAGGAAGGGTTTTTTACGCAACGGAAAGTCATGTTAAGTAAGAAATTAAATAATGTATTTACATCGGAAACCCACAATGATGGACAGTGATCACTAATTTCCACTTGCATAGTTCATACATGCTTATACCTCGTTCGCGTAATACTTACGCGTTCATATTTTACTGTTGTTTATGACTACGTTTTACGATTTCTCACGTGCCGCAATCATTACATGCAGAAAACAGAAAATAAGTGTATTTATACCAAGTAGATATAGGTATCTAATGTGCTAGACCATATCGAAGTAGCATTGTATTATAAATTATTTTATAGTCTACATTTTACATCAATCTATTCAGTATTCCTCCAACAAGTAGCTTGGACAGATGAAAATATATGGTAAACCGCGACATTCACATAAAATTTTGGTCAATAGCAGCTGAGGAAGAAGTGGGCAAGTGGTGAGTCCGCGCCACGTGGCCAGGTATCGCCAGCTGGAGAAGCTATTTCGGTGATCGGTGGCAGGCCCGGCAGACCGACACCAGACGCCGCCGCCGCCCCCGCTGCCCCCCGCGCTCCACCGACCTCTAATTATAGACGCACTGTGCATTCTTGTGCGAACGATGTCGAATTTTTGTCGAGTACGCGCGACCACATGCCGTTTGTTTTGGCCCCAGAGATCGCCGCAACCTTCGACCGTCGGACTTCATTCGGATCACATCTGTCTCGCGGCCGGCCCCACTCGCACCACTCAGTCAGACTCGCGATGCCTACCTACAACAAAATACTTTCAAATAAATGTAATGTTATGCCAAAATGTTCGATGAACGTATAATAAATTCAGGTGACTTACATAAATCTTGTTCGCACAGTCGTCAGTCGTCTTGGAACCAAAACGCAAAATGGAAGATATTATGTTGTTACATATGGCGACGTCGAAGAGTTATATGAAATGTTAGAAGAATTAAATTTGAAGAACTCATTATACTGTATATCTACGTAATGTATTACATAATCTATAAATATGTACCTATTAATACGTTGAGCGAAATCTTTGGAACCCATTTTTTTAGAATATGAGCGAGTAATTTGACACAGTTAAAGTAAATGTGGAGAAGAATTGTTATTGCTATTTTAGTCAAGATGCAAGAGAATATGTACATCTAAATAATTAAAATAAACATTACACAAACTAATGTTCGAATGACACTACTGATTGACCACTTACTTAAACTAATTACAAACATTAATGAGTATGTTCTCTTTGGTCTTATTTAATATCAAAAATTATGGTCGAAATTCGACCAATGGGCGACCGCTAATAATAAATATAAGACTAATAAAATTAAATTCGGTGCTCTTTTAAACAGAATTATTTTAAACAAAAAATGCCACACATCGGTTTCAGAGATACAATATGCGTGACCTTCTATTCGCGTACCTATTTACAGTCAGTTTACTATTTGCCTTGCTCCCTCTTCAAATATTCAAAAGATCGCTAAAGTTGAATGACTCGGGCACGTGTAGTATTGATATTTTCCTTGCCTCGCTTTACATGAAGCATTCATTTCATCTAAATAAAAATACAATTGAAGGTGAATAGACTATAAGCTAAGTTCATTATGTTTTCAAATTCTTTATTCTGCAACTTACGTCTGAATAATTCAGTTCAGAGGTGCTCGAGTGGGAAAAATGATAATAGCAAAATTTTATTCGGCACCTTGTGATCGCTGTGCCCGAATTGACGGATTAATCGCTGTAATAATTTGCTACGTGTAGCAGCTCTTGAGACTCGTAGAACCGTAGAGCTGTGGCTCGGCTCTTTTTACAGACTTCAAAAAAGGAGGAGTTACTCAAATCGTCTGTATGTTTATGTTTTTGTAACGTTAGAATTAAAAATTAATCCTTATTTTCAACATCGGATCGTTAAAAGAATATACTTGTACCTCATCCTAAATATTACAATTAACCAATTTCGAGTCGGTCCTTACTTCCAAACTTTATTCATTAGCAACGATGTAAATAGTAATATTATAAACACGTAAAGATTAAAATATAAATTTCACTTCATAAGCTTTATTGAGAAAAAACCTAGCTGACAAAAGATGTTTTAAGTTCAGTTTGTAGTCAAAATAAAAGATTCTCACAAAAATCAACCCTAATAGCTGAAATTTCCTGCTCTCTTATCCTGGTCGTCGAAGCATCTTGTTAGAGGCCTGTTGGCACTGCGGAAACTAAAGTGTGTATTGTAAAAGTCAGTACATTTTTTTCTTTATCGATATTCTTGCTTATCAGACTTGAGCAGACAAATGCTTATTGTTAGACATCCTTAATTCAGTATCAAAACATATCTGATAACTTATCACTCATGTTGTACGTATTGGTTATTTTATTCTACGATACGTTAAAGTATTTATGAAGATCATAAAACAAAATCTCTTACCCAAACGACATTAATTTAGAAATTTCCATTTGGTATTTACTGTGCTTATTCGGTGTGACTAAACTGTGCCGTGAAGCCAACCAGGCCCAATCAAAACAACTTTGTTGCAAGTGAACGACGCAACTTTGCAAGAAATATCCATTTGAAGAAATTTTTTGGTGTATCTGCTGAGCGAGTGCTTTTATTTAAATACAATAGTTTTGGATTGTTATTACGTTTGTTATGAGAGTGGAATTGTTTTGGAGTGTTGCGTTCGTTTACAGTGTGGTGGTGGGCGGGCGCATGCGCGGGCGGTGCAGTGCTGTTGTGCGCCGCGGGTGCGCTGGCGCGCCCGCACCTGCGTCGCCGGAACGCCGCTGCCACCGCCAACCCCGTAAGTCGACTCACATTAATACTAACATCTTCACTGGCGAACTCAACGTGCTTATGCGATAACTAAGGGCAACTCTTAACGTAGCTTTAGTTTCAAACTCTACACTAAACAAAGTCACAAATATACGGCAAATAGTAGTGTTCTTACATAATCTTAAAAAAAATAAACCATTTTCAACCCACAGACAATGATATTTATCTTGATGTCGTGTAATATAAAGCATATTGTAGAAAACTAATTTACAGGTCACATTAATCGTATATTTGATAGCCAATAGGGCCGAAAACATCTTGTCCACACACATGACGGTTGACGACCCAGTTTGGGTCCTCTGTCTCTGTAACTTCTGCAATGATGGCCCGCTAGACCAGTGCAATACAACAACCACATAGTTGAGAGGGAGGGAAGTGGAACACCTATTCCCACGTATGGTCTGAATAGTGTAGTGTCGAAAGCTAATTTGCCATATTGAATGTAAAGATGCGACGAATTAAAATGTTCAGAACTTCAAAAAAAGGTGCACAGGACCTACAAAGGTACAATTACGAAGACTATATTTCTACCATAGTGTATTCTGTAACTTAATTTTTTATGTTATGTTATTGGGCGTTACGTACAACTCGTGTACAGCTCAATCATTGAGCAATGCCAACCGTCTCGTCTCACGAGCCGACAAAACGCGTCATCGCTTACTATTACAATTATAGGTGCGCATACATAAACGAGACGGTGGCAGAATCGAGCTACCTTTGCATGTGTGCCCGCTAGCGTATACACATGCAGCACTACAGCCGCGACAGGGCGACTCACACCAGCGTTATCGCGAGCCCGCGCCGCAACCCGCAACCGTCCGTCGCGTCGGATTGAACACACAAATGCAAGTAGACAGATTGTCGATGTGTGCGCGCGCCTGACGGTACACGGCGCGCGCTGTGTGCGGCGACATCAGGGCAGTCGGGGCAGCCGGTGCACCGTCGCCCGCCCGTTCTCCCCGCTACGCGGCTGCGAACACCGCGGCGTCCGCGTCATTGAACAACAAGACTCGTTCGATGGCAGGCGTCTTCCTGCCAATATGAATAAAAGAGTTCTCTGCGACTCTGTTACAAAATACGCGATAGTGAAATTTATATGTTATCTCTGTTTTATAAATTATTTATTTTTATAGTGTTATTACATTTTAAACCATATTATTATTTATTAGTGAATGATAGTTAAATTATTGTCATAACGCCTTACGAGTGTTATCTCCGTGTTTTGCCCTGTGATTGTTTTTGTTATAATATGAAATATAAACTTAAACATAACAAAATTGTTAAAATTAGTGACAGTGTTAAAACAAGTTGAAACTAAACATGATAGAGTGTGGACTGAATTATCTACAACTAATGAAACCATCGGCGTGTTCTCAACATCCATAAGAGCAAACCCTTTCATCTGTGAAATTTTGCCTAACTCCGAAATCGTGGACAACACTAATTCAAATAGTAAGTACGAGCATGGAAACCTTGACTAAAAACTTGCACCATACGAATAGACATAGTTCGTTATTGCTTTAGTTATGTTTTGAAGCCAAGTGTTCACTGACAATGCAAGGGTAAATAAAATGATGATTGTACAATATGAGACATAGTTTGTGATGAGTCGATGCTGGCGACGGGCGGCAGGCAGCGGACGAGTGAGGCCCGCGGGCCGCGGCCGCGAGACGGCGGGAGCGTGCCAAGTGATAAGAACCGCGCCGATAGCGACGTCACGCCCAGACGTTGTTTGTGTGAATTTAAATAAATTTTCATGACAGACAGTTCCGTAATCACCTCTTGCTATAGTCGTGACATGCCAACTCGATAACATCTGCACAACTTTTGCGAATATTATGTCTGCCCAATGTAAGTTCCACTCTCAAAATACGCGAGCATTTCATATTCTTATTATGACAAGTGGACACAATCCACTTTACTAATAATAAAAAAAATCGTATTGAAAATTACATAGTAAAAATCAAATATCCTAACTTCAATTAAGATAACTAATACAAAGTAAATTATGTCAAATAAATAGTTATTGACAAATGAGTAAACAGGGTGTTCAGGTTTATTTACTTTAATTAAAATAATTTTAGCAAAGAGAAATAAAACATTTCAAATACTCTTAGAAATTTAAAAAAAACATGACTAAAGAGAGTATACAGACATATGATGAAGAAATCTAAGAAAATCATACTTACATGGGATTTTAATAAATATAGTCTGATAATAAATTTGACACAATGTTAATTTATTAGTTTTACAGATTGGTATTACTTTTTCTAAATAATTGGTATTTAGAAATTAGATTTAGATTAGATACCCAAATTCTTCCCAATGCTGGAACCACAGATGTTATTAATACCTAATCCTGGGCTCAAAAGTTATGTCTCAAGTCACCAAGGGAAGTGACTTTGTAAAATCCTGCTTCTTCCCACAGTAGAGTGCTACACTCTGTCTGGAGGTAATAAATCAATGGCTGAAGATATAAATTTTAAGGCATTTTAAAGCAACTTATTTTGGTTGTTTCTGAAATACAAATATTCTTATTTAAGATAGGTACCATAAAAAGAAACAGACTTAATAAAATGTAAACATTAAAAATTTCAAATAATTCAACTCTATATAATAAGAATATAAAATATTTTAGTCATTGTTGTGCTAATAAGTGTTAAAGTAAACAAATGAAAATACAAAAATTACTCATAATTGAAAACTGGAATATACTATAAGATATTGCACTCTCAACTGATCATTGTAGGCACCAAGGTGTTGTTTGACATTATCCCGATACAACTTTTCTCGCATCTTCTGGGTTTATGTTTTAAAGAATAATAAGAACAAAGTGAAGAATGGATAAATTTTTGTCCTGACAGTTACAAAGTTAGTTATGTGATAAAATACAGAAATACCTCTATGTATTTTAAATATATAAATGCGCAAAAAATATTCATGGGGTCAAAAAATTATCTCTACTACTTGTGGCAAAAAATTGCTAAGAAAATAGATAAAAACTATATACAGTATTAAGGTTAAGGAGAACCACATAAGTGAGAGCAGTGTGTTGTGACTTACAGATGCTCTCGGTGCAAGTGCCGGGGTGCGCGGGTATGGAGCGGCTGGGCGCGCCGGGGGGGCCGCGCCTACGGCACGACCACAGGCATCACCATTCCACATTGTAAGTACTCTCAGTTTACTACATATCTAAGGTTGCATGCTGCATCTACTACACATGCTAGGTTAACCACTTATGTTATGTAACCATCATGCTCATTCCGACTATTGTGTTTTAGTCGTTATCTTGAAATACTTAAGGAAAATGAGAAAAGTAAAGAATGGCTTTATGGTGAGGTCATCACCAGCTCCCTATACGTCCTCACCAAGGGGCTCGGAGCCTACCCTAATAAAGGGTGACTAGGTCATAGTCAACCATGCTGGCCCAGTGCGGGTTGGTTGACTTCACATATCTTTGAATTTCTTTGCTGATATGTGCAGGTTGCATCACAATGTTTTCCTTCAAGTATAGTGAGGTGATTTTTGGTAATAGTGATATTTTGGATCCTTTTCATTTAAATTTTATTTACATATAAGTTTTGTTTATTTCAACAATTTTAACATAACATGATAATCTTCAAGTAAAAAAAAAACAAACAATTTAAGACCACCACACAGTGTTAATAAAACATGATAGTTCATATACCTATTCTCATTTACTCGCCTCACTATCGGCTCATAGGGGCATAAACGTAGACAAAACAATGTAATGTTGCTGCTACAAGATAATGGTTGTTACTTTAAACATCAATTATTTATTATTGTAACTATGCTAACTTCATCCAGATAAGTAATCTTTTTATGTAAAGCACATTATGCCTACGCCACACCCCTCGAGGTGACCCACGTTCTTACAAAGTGAACGTCATAACGTCACCAGTGAACGTTACAAGAATGTACTTGAGTTATACAGAGGTCTGCGACTCTGTCACTTTTAATAAAATATTGTCATGAGTTTTTATTTAATTTATCCTCATCATCAATTCACTATACATCCCCACTAGAGGTGGGTACCTTATGGTAAGGAGTGACTGAACAATGGATTTAAATGCCTTTAAAAGGTGGTAAACACTGCTAGACAGGATTTTTGTTAAAGTATCTTTATTATGTTTACCAATTACGGGCTCCTGTAAAGATTTTAAGGAACAAAAATTATATCGATCAGGTAATCATAAACCAAAAAAAAAACACATTAAATATTACTACATTTATTTAAAAATACTTATGACATATTTTATAATATAGTAAAGATAAAATCAATTCTAATCGGCCTTGGCGAGTAACAACCAAAAATCTAATTGGTATCACATGTGACTGGGAACGGGATGGGGATGGGAATACAAGATTTGAAGGTATTAATAGGTATAGCTTATATTATGTTTAATTAATTCCCCCTTCCCCTGGAGAACGTCCTGCCAGTTCTCGCGGGAGGGGCGGCGTCATTCTGTTCCTCCGGTTCCGCTTCTTGGAACGATCTTGATGAGGCTGCGGAATTATATCTACATTAAATTACACTCTTATTTTTTTAATTCAGAATTGTTAAATGTTGGCTAAGGGAATCCTTTAGTATAGATTTCCCATGCTAAGGATAACCACACTAGTAAGAGAAAGTGATTTCTCCGTACTGCAGCAGTATAAATTACATTTCTATAAAGTTAAAACAATACAGTTCAATCCATTTTACACGTTGATAGAATAAGTTAATTTTAGTAGGCAAATTTGGCTAAAAATGAATTCCAGAACCTTTCGCTACATAATTGCAAACCTAAACGCCAACTTATAGACCTTGTCATGACAGTCATTACTCGTCTTCAGTACTTAAGAAGTCTAGACTTACGTCGTCCAAAACGACTTCTGCTGGGCTTAGATGGCGCGGGAGCCGCGGCTGGAATGTCAAAACGTCGAAAAACAATTCAGCCCCACCCCTAGCTCCTCGCCCGGGGCGTGCACACACACGGAAACTAATATTAATGACGTCATGTCATGTCAAAAAATTCTCCTGGCACATACCCGTCGCAAATTAATCCGGACGAGTTTATGGGTCACGGAGCGCCGAAGTAGACACGACCCTAACACGAACGCAATTAGGGTTACATTCCCCTGCGGAGTGTAACGTATATTGCATTAGTATACGAAGAACCGACTGTGATCGATAAGGGATTCTATCTGGAATGGATGTTCGGTGTACGGTCGGCGACAGCTGTTGTGCAGCATTCGACTCACAGGACTCAGTGGTGTGTGTTATCTGTTTTCGACAGGGTACATAGATATACGAATCTAGTAAAAGATCTAACTGATGACGTAATTGTACATAGAATTCTACAACTAGACAGTTGTTTTAGACAAAATACACCCTTAAAGATTGAAAATTGATCAGCAATTCTTCGGCTTCATTTATCAAAACTTTATCACATTTTCTTGCATAAAAAACAAAACATGGAGGTTTTAAATTGTCTTCGCATTTGCAATTTCAATACGTTCACTGTGGAACTGTCTGTGTGCATTTTATTGAGAAATATTTAACATTACATTCACTAGAAACAGTAGCTTTATTGCATTCCATGTTAGTACGTTTAGAACGTAAATTCACATATTGGGCTCAAATAATTCCCTTTAATAAATGGTTTAAGCACTTGACTTGTAATCTACAGGTCTTTGGTTCGAATCCCGCCATGCCAGTGATTTTAGAATTTAGAATTTCATATGTACAAAATTTACCCGAAGTTCTTACGGTGAAAAAAACGTCGCAGCCTCTATCGGCGAAGAAATTCAAAGATATATGTGAAGTCAACCAACCCGTGATGGGCCAGCGTAGTTGAGTATGGCCTAGTCACCCTAACTTAGGGTAATCTCCAAACCCCCGGTGGGGATGTATAGTGAGCTGTGATGACGAATTCCCTTTAACAAAGCAGATATTTTATCCTTTAGTTCTGTTCACTTAAAAACCAAACTGTCGCACTCACAGTCGTTGAGCATTCACTTAGGACTTAGCATTTGTTATACTAAAACAAACCCTCAGTCAGATTTAAGAGGTTTTCCTTAATACATGTCGTATAGAAATCGACGCTAAGTAACTTAGCGTTCAATTGACGACTAAGTACAGCAATGAAATGCTCAGTTACCATTAAGCGATTCTGAGTACGATAGTCTTAGAGCTAATCTGATGAATGATGTATGGAAATAAGTGAATGAAAAATTCTAAGTAAATTGGTCATGTGAAGTAAAACTTCCTAATATTCTTAATATAACAGCTTCACCATTAACCTAGAAAGTGTCGGAACTTTTTATTTAAGTATAAAGCTAAGCTAAAAGCACTTAATAAGTTATGAGCCAACTTGAGCGTTTCAAGTAGCGAATAAATGGCCGTTTCGCGACACGAATATAATGTTGGTTTTTCACTTGACCCTAAAAAGATACTTCTAAATTGATTTTAAATTGATTAATTATTCACTAGCTGTTGTCCGCGACTTCGTCCACGCAATTTAAAGATAAAAAAGTAGCCTATAATATGCCCGTCTATGTCAGCTAGCCTTCAGTGAAAGTCCAGTCGAAATCGACCCAGCCGCTTCGGAAGCTACTCGAAACAAACGCTGCTTGCGGACAAACAAACAGACAGACAAATAATTTTTAAATGCGATTCGATATCAGCAACGCAAATACATCTTCCCGAAATCTGGAATTTTTCATTTGATATTACAGACACTCCAATTTTTTTATATGTATAGATTTAAAAGGGTTACGAATGCTAGTTAAATTGTTAATAGCTTATATGAAAGGTTGCTAGCTTTAAATACATTAAGGGAATCCTTATATATTATTTAATATAACTATACGAGGCTTTAGTAAATCGGATTAACAGTAAATAACAATAGTCTGAGTGCAAATCTTATTCAACGGAACTGTAAGTGTTTATTTATTTTTCTATGAACGTGGTAAGACTTTCTGTAGGTAACCCGTTTTATATCTATATTAATATCATAAAGAGGAAAGATTTGTATTTTTGTATGTATTGAAATAACTCAAAAACTACTGGGCCGATTTTAAAAATTCTTTC
>JAOCNA010000004.1:5000627-5013784 GCA_026546675.1 Papilio helenus
AGCAATTACTGTAATTATTATAGAGAAACAACAGTGAAATGTATGTCTTACAAATAATAATTTAAACTACGACAAAACGCCAAAGAAACATTATTATGCTGCAAATAAAATTTTGAGATTATTTTGACTACCTACAACAAATATAAAGAATAAAATTTAAAAGTTTAGCGATGATGATAAATAAAGCTAGCTTTTACATATAACTCGGCTTGAAACATAACAATAATTTTCGTTGTAGTTTCAGTCTTGTCATTTGGTCCTGTAAGAAAATATAATAGTCTTAATTAGAAAGAAAGAGCTAAGGTTACATATCTAATTTTGAAGAAAATGTACATTTATACTACTGTTATTATAAAAAGGAAAGATTTGTATTTTTGCATGTATTGGAAAACTCAAAAACTACAGGGCCGGTTTTAAAAATTCTTTCACGATTAAAAAGCTACGTTATCAGTGAGTAACATAGGCTATATTTTCTATTATTTTTAGATTTCACACGGACGAAGTCGCGAGCAACCGCTAGTCTATTATAATAAAGCATTGCTAGAGTTATTATAGATTCTAAGACTTAAGACTTGCAATATGAAATATATTGTTTGGAGATACGTACGAATGCAGTTTAGTGGTAGGGCTTGAGGTATGCATCGGTGGATGCAAGGTCGCGGCGCAGCCAGGCGGCGTTGAGGCGCACCGTCTCCAGCGCCTGCTGCACGGAGCGCTCCGTGCCCGGCGAGTGGTGCGTGCGGAAGAACTCCTCGATCTCCTGGGCGCTGGCCTCAGATGCAAAGTTCTCCGTCGTCGATTTCACCAACCGAGCCAGTAGGAAACCACCCTAAGAAATACAAAAATAACATTGAAAATTAGTCAGAAATATTCTAGCAATCTTAACTACAAATTTATTTATTTACCGTTTTTCTTACTTGTTTCGCCTACCACTGAAGAGGTTTACCCATTATTGTGAAAGGTAACAGAAAATAATATGAATTTACCTGGTAGCGGTCCATAAACTCCTGCCAGTGATCCTTGAAGAATTGCCAAGCGAGGTCGCGGCCGTTCTTACTTACTGCCACTGACACTATCACAAATACAGTATCTTGGGAACGAACTTCATCCTGTACAAGACATATTTCATATTAGAATTGTTCTGGTACATATCCTAGTTCATTAAAAAATAATCAATAGATATGTATGTATGCCTATACTAATATTATAAAGAGGAAAGATTTGTATTTTTTTATCTTTGTATGTATTGAAATAACTCAAAAACTACTGGACCAATTTCAAAAATTCTTGCTCCATTAAAAAGTCATGTTATCACCGAGTAACATAGGCTATGATAAAAAAAATTCACGGGGACGAAGTCGCGAGCTACCGCTAATATGATATAAATTTAAAGAGAGAATCAGTTAGCAGTGAACGGACCGATATGGCGAAGTCCAGCACCCGCCTGAGCAGCTGCGGGTCGCGCACTGCGCCGAGCGCACGGCTGATGCGGTCCTTCTCCTCGTGCAGGTCCGCAGCGCGGTACAGCCGCAGGAAGCGTTGGAAGGTCTCCTCGTCCGCCTCCGCCAGCACCGCGCGGTAGCACGCCGACCGCAGGTCCGCCGGCAGCGCGCACACGCCCTCCGCATGCTTCTCGAAACTATCACATTACCAACATTGACAACATTTATTATGGACTTTTCTTATTTGAAAATACTTTAAGACTAGTGTACTAATGGTCTACTAACTTTGTGTATTAATGGTCACATATTTCATTTTACGTAATGACTACAATTTTAATGTATCATTCTGGACAATAGATACTAAATACTTGTTAATAAAGGATAAGTCATATGTGTAGAACATAGTCTGGAAGAACAAATAGCCTACTTACTAAGTTTTTAAATAAGACATATAAATTAATTTACTAAACACTACAAAGGATTATACATACCGGATTTTCGCCTCTTTAATAGTGATTGGATCTTCAAAACTAATCATTTTGTTCAGTACAAAACTTCTTAAAAGTGTATCGAGATGGCTTTCATTTTCCGCAGCATCCCAGCCCAATCTTTTAGTGACGCCAGAGAAAAGTTTTCGTCCGTAGTTCTTCAAAGGTTTATCCAGAGCTGTATGCGAGAATAGAGCCGCCAGTTTAGACAAACAATTCGAAATTGTAGACCATACTGTGAAGTTATCTTCATTAACAAATGCTTCCATGAGTTTTAACGACTGTAATAAAAAAATAAACAATTAAAAAAAAAGTCTCACACATTCATACTTACAACAGATATACCATTAATAAATTCATGCTTAAATATAAATACAAATGTTTAGATGCATGGAAGTTTTTTAGGTCTCTTTAGAGTAGCCCAACAGATCTCAAATATATTTGGCATAAATAAGATAAAAGTAGTATGATGAAAATGTTTACCTCTGCAGTTTGAGTGTGTCCAGCTTGTACCAGTGCGAAGCAGTCGTCGAGCAGGCCCAGCCGGTCCAGCGGCGGCAGCGAGCCGTCGCGGATAGCCGTCACAAGCTGCTCCAACATCTTAGGCGGGTAGCGCGTGCGGTAGTACCCCACCTGATACATGATGTATGTACATATCCGGATCACTCTGTGCTACTACCTTCTGTACTATATCTATACTAATACAATAAAACGTGAACACACACTTAGTAATGTAGAATGTCAGCAATCATAGCTTATTATTGAATAGTTCATTTTTAAATAAAAATCCCAAAACTTACGACACGCCATCGGCTATATATTGTAATGCAATTTAATTTTGAGGATGAATAAATCGGAAAATCGTAATGGGAGAAAAGGACAAAAACTTAAATCCTATAGCAGCAAAAAAGTAATTATTTGCCAATAGCAAAGGCCTATGTCATTTAATTATTTGAATTTTGATATTTTCAATTTCTTACAGTTCCAGGATTGAGTTTGACCCATGAAGTTTCCGCGACATTCTCCAATACAACTTCTTGGCTTCTTTTATCCAGTACAGTTGACAGAGCGACCTGGAAAAGAATTTATTTAAATAAATAATTTGATAACATAATCATATGCAGTAATCAAAGTGAACATAATGCTGTTGATAACATTCAAGCATACTGCAAACACTAAACAGAACTATTGTAATTATGATAAGGAAAATACATACATATAAAATTAAAACACTACTCTAGTCCAAAAGTATTTTATGAAATTTCATACCTAAATGTATTATTTTTTAATGTCTAAATTATGAAACTAGGTTTATACTTGAGATGAAGAGACTTGATCACATTTAACTATTGTTCTATATGTAATACTTATTAACATATTTTATTGCTAATTCATAAAAGTTTCAATGTTACTTTATAATTTTCAGGTATAGCACTATGTATTGATGCGCACTCTTTCTGTGCATTGAAAGGGCCACATTTGGATGCTTCTTGTTCTTGTCGATTGACCAAAATATTCTGTTGATACTGTACCATGAAAATATCACTTTTGTATGTTTACATTTTCAAGCAATAATACTTTGTTGTTTGTGGAAATATGTTTAGGATGACGACTTTACTAATATTATAAAGAGAAAAGAGTTGATTTATTGGTTAGGATTGAGTAGGCTCCGACACTACTGGACCAATTTAAAAAAAAACTTTCAATATTAGAAAGCCACATTATCACTAAATAACATAGGCTATATTACACTCATGAGAAGGATTTGAATACAACGGTAAAGATATGAGTCATATAATCTTTGCTATCCAGAGACACTGGAATGGATTGGAAGTAATATATAGACATGTTAACTATAAAAGTAGGTCAATGTTAATATAATCCAATATTGATAGATAAGATAATGCAATGATTTCTAATCATTGATATAATTGCTATGACCTTTACATGCAAACACATTGAATTTTATCATATCAATATCTACCTTTGAAGGCTGCTCCTGTGTTGATATTGTTATCGGAATCATCCACAATGTATCGTCACCTTGGCTACCATCAGCACAGAATTTCTGTTGAGTCAATTTCAAGATACGATTCGCTCCTCTTTGTTCGGAACATACCTGAAATTATTTTGTTAAATTGTAGATAGAAAATTGAACCATAAAATATTAATTGCTGCATATTTGTTACTCAATACATAATAATTATTTACTTATATTGCATTAAAAAAAATTGTTATCAATTTACTTTCTGCATTTCATCACATTAAGATAAAGAACAAATAATGTAATGTATTTCTTAATCAAGTTTGTGCCATTTTTTTTTGAGTATAAAGTAATAAAATTTATAAATATTTTTCAAAATGTAAATAAATAGACATAATACAACATCTTTGAATGTAAATATGTGTGAAAGGATTAGAACTTAAAAGAAATACAGATGTAAAATTACTAGTTGACTATAAAAAAAAAGTTCATTGCATACATACTTGCACCACTGGAAAGCCCATTTGCTTTGTCCAAGTTGACATAACAGCCCCTACAGGTTTTTTTGAAGCTTCTTCTAAAGCTGCCCATAAATCTTCAGTAAAAGTATTTTTATACTAAAAAAATATTTAATATTTATTGCAGCCTTTAAAAACAAACATCTTATAGACCAAAAATATGTTAAATTATTTGTTTACCTGGTGTCGTGTAAGATATATGTTCATTCCTTTGCGAAAATCATCATCCCCAATATACCTGTGCAACATACGAATAACTGAAGCACCTTTGTTGTATGATATGTCATCAAATATCTCATCTATTTCAGACGGGTGGCCCACCGGCACTTCTATTGGGTGAGAATTCTTCAAGCAATCCAATTCTAAAGCCCTGAAAAAAAATTAACAGTCAAGATTTATTATATTTAAAAATTATATGCATGAATTGATGACTGCAGTACATTTGCAGAGGTGAATGACATTTATTCAGCCATTGGCAATGTTCCATTTTTGTACAGAGGTTAAAACAAATTGATAAACATACATGACTAAGCAAATGTTTAATAAAGAAATTTATGCCCCTTTGTGAATTACATTTAGCCTAACATACCTAAAATGTATAATCAAACATTTACACAAGACATGTAAATAAACTTATATTTTTATACCATTATTAAAATTTCATAAAACTCAAATGTTATAAAACAGTAAATGTTACTTATCACTTACCTGATATAAGTTTCGGTTACAAACTGTGTCCAGATATCATAGTCAGGGAACAAATGATTCACACATAAGAATTCAACAAAGGAAGCGTAACCTTCATTCAACCATAGGTGTGTCCACCACTCCATGGTGACCAAATTTCCAAACCATTGATGAGCCAGTTCATGACCAACTACAAGAGCTATCCATTGCCTTCTCACTGCTGAAGTGTGCTCTTCATCTACCAAGAGACAAGTCTCCCTATATGTCACTAGACCCCAGTTTTCCATTGCACCAGCCGAAAAATCAGCAATGGCTATCAAATCAATCTTCGGCAAGGGGTATGCTATATCAAAATACTCTTTGTAATATGGTAGAACTTTAGCAGCAACTTCCAGTGCAAATAATCCTTGCTTACTTTTACCCACCGGTGTGTAAACTCTAACCAGAACTCCATCTCGAGATGTCATTTCAACATAGTCATACTCACCCACCACTACAGCCACAAGATATGTGGACATTACAGGAGTTGTATCAAAGTGAACCAATTTTTTGTCCCCTATTACCTTTTCCTCCTTTACAGGCATATTTGAAAGAGCCACTCTATCTCCCGGGACTTCTAATGAAATATCGAATGTGGCTTTGATAGCCGGTTCATCCCAGCAGGGAAAACATCTGCGTGCATCTGTAGCCTCAAACTGTGTGACAGCAGCATAGCGCTCCTCACCGCTCGGTGTTAGGTATTTGCTTCTGTAAAGACCCTTCATTTTGTCATTGATTTCGCCAGTGAACTCACAGTAAAGTGTGGCATCACCCTCGCGGAGAGCCTTTTCGAACACAATAACTGCTGTTTCATCAGATGTTGATAGTCGCACTTCGACAGGGGAGAGCGTCGAGTTGGCCTCTCCGTCCCCATATTCCAATTTCACGCTAGTCAAGTCCAAATCTAAACAATTGAGTACAACTTCTTTGGTAGAATTCACGATCTGAAAGTGAATACGATGTCTAATGCGTCACATGGAAACAAGATTTTTGCAATAACTAGATTATGATGAAATTCCATCTTACCGATACTTTCACCTCCGTCTTACCACTAAAAGTAAATTTCTCGAGATTAGGAATCAATTGTAATTTGTAATGTTTTGGTACGACATTTTTAGGAAGTCGTTGGAACGGTTTGTTTTCGGGCATTGTCACTTTTTCTTTCAAGATCGGTAATGTGGGACGCTCAACCTCAACTGAGAAATACCGTAATGACCGAGTGACAGAGTGAACTCGCGTTGCAACCGCACCCGCACCGCTCGCGCCGTAACGTACCCCCCTCTCGCGTCTTATCGCCACGAGCTCGTGTTTCGTATTATAACGGTGTTCGCGTAACGATGTGTAATGGCGATTTAAATTATTATATTTTCTGTTTTGTAAATTATATGTAAATGAATTACGTATAATTCGTAACAGCTGTAGAGTCATGGAATGCAATTTATAAACCGCTGACGTATTAAAAATAGTGAAAGTTTTCCACTTTATTAAAGTCTAGCTAACAACCTAAAACATTGTTATAACACCAAAAAACACATGACAATTCAATTTTTCCTAGCCGTCGCTAAAATTCAAAGAGTACCAATTGTCATTAGTCAAACCAGTATATCTGAGCCAGTTGAGAGAAGCGCTGCTATCGCGATAGTTCTGACAGAAATAGTAAATGGCACAAAAGAAAAACATGAAATGACAGCTACAATACGAAAAACATCTTGTCACATTGTTTTGACGTTGACGAAGAGGCGCTAGTGAGCTGTCATAATTTAGTTTAACTTTTAGCCCACCGGGTCAGATATCTTTGTCTATAAAATAAACCGACAAAATAATCGGATCTGTTGGGATTGTCAGTTTAGGTATAGGGATTCTAGATTCCGATAATGCAGAATTTCCGATTGATTTCGCTCATTTGTTTCCAATAAAATCGGAAATTATATCAGAGGAGGCAATGGCGAGTAGCAACCGCCATCGGCGCATATAAACATGTTCATAACTACTTGTCGTGTGAGAAACCTGGGTTTATATCGATTATTTTCTTACTAGGACCATAGACAGAAACGCTTTGCTACAACTAACGAATATTTATTAATGAGTAAAGTACATGAAAGTAATAAGTACTAGTAGTACTTCCATGGTAAAGTAGAAAAGTAGATTCAAAATCCCATTCCCTGATTTCGATTGTAAGCTAACCTTTATCGTCTCCATTAAGTTCAATTGCAAGTGAACAACTTTTTTGGGACTGGATTGGACCTAACATTTGACAAAAAATATAAGCGTTTAATAAAAACTTGCTTCTTTTGGAGTCACACCATTTGAATCAATTTACTTTGATGTAAAAGATTTTGAATTTGTGTTTTTTTACAAAACTCAGGTAAACTTTTACTTTGAATTGATAAGATCTAATAAGAATAATTGTAACTGATACGCAAGCAAGTGGCCATCAGAATTCGCCAAAATAGTGAGGTGACCTATTCATAGGGTGCCTCCTTAAATAAACAGAGGAGGAACGCACACAAAAATGACATTTCCCCTACCTATGCGTCTCATCCTTTCCTCGTACGAAAATCTTGGAACTGTGAAGATATCCAAAATTAGACTCATGAGATGAAAAATAGAATTGCTTCCCATTTCACGCCTGCCTTCTTTGTGATTATGGTATTTCTCCGGGCAAGCCGCTCCATTCGTGCGAATAAGTTTAAGTGGGCACTACCCTTATTAAATCTTTGGTTCAGCAGTTCCAAGTTAGGTTCCGGTAAATCTGCTTCCGTACATCCATAGATAATACATGAATGTACATCCCTTCTTAGTGATGGACTCGAGTGATTTTTTTTCACTCGAATCACTCGGTACTGGTAACTTTCTCACTCGAATGCCACTCGAATGATTTTTATTGACTCGAATCACTCGGAATATAAAACTCGAGTGACCAAATTTTAAAACGAATAAAAATTTCACATAGAAAATTGATTTTCGCATTAATATAAAAGCTACTTAAAAAAATCCACACAAAATGTAAAAAAAAAAATAGAATTTTCCTTCAAACTAAACCTGCCATATATAATCCTGAAACCTCTTTTATCAACTATCAGTGGAATTGAAATATTATAATGTACTACTAATAAGTTCTAACCCAATTTAATGTATTCTAAAAAGGAATTTTCGTGAGATCCAGACAAATGGTTTTATTATGTTACGTTCTTACACAATTTAGATAATAAGCAAGATCTAAAATTAACTTAAATTAAGCTTAAATAAACTCAGCAACATAACAGAAATAATGAATTTTTAATAAGATAACAAATTTAACTGAAATCGCTGTAATAATTTCTTACTTCTTCACACTTTCACACTTTCGAGTGGTACGATTCACTCGTAATTCGAGTAAACTCGAAACTCGAGTTGTGCCAGACTCTTCCAAATGATAACAAAACCAGAAACACTCGACACTGGCCAAATCCGCTGAGGGAGAGCCATAAACAAGAAATAGATAGATAACTCGAGTTGTTAAAAAGTTTACTCGAGTGCGAGTAATATAAAACCTACTCGAGTCACTCGAGTAAAAAGCAACTTGAGCATCACTATCCTACTCTAAACTGAGTCCGATGACATTTTAGTTTTCATGAGGAAAAATCAGGCAAACTAATTTGTGAGACAAGGATCGTTAATTTAGTTTTTGCGGTGAAATCTTGCCAATATTAAATAAATTAACAAATATATATGTGAAATTGGTTTCACGTCCATTGAAATCGTTATTCTCTCCTTCTCAGTGACAATGAAGTTATTGAGCGGACCTCTTTTTTTATTTATAATCGGTAATTTTTGTATATTCTAACATAGAAATTCAAATCAAATGTATTTAAAACAAAGTTATAGTGTTTAATTTGCATTATTCACAGCTTTTAGTTCAGTATCATCTTCTCGGGTTTTGGAGTTAAGTGACAAATTTATCGATTTAAGCGGCGATGGAATGTGGTTCGTGAAGTTCTACGCTCCATGGTGCGCGCATTGTCGCCGTTTGGAACCAATATGGGCTCATGTTGCCCAGTCGTTGTACAATACCCCAATTAAAGTGGCAAAAGTTGATTGTACGCGTTTTCCTTCAGTGGCTACACATTATAAAGTGAGGGCTTACCCTACGATAATGTTGTAAGTAAAAAAACCACATAATATTGATGTTTTTAGTAAAACTTGGATAAATAATATTATTAAAATTATGATATGTAATTAATAGATGACATGTGACCTAATATATATTTTACCAACAGCATTAAAGGCCCGTTAGAACATGTGTATACCGGTGAAAGGGAGAAAGATGACATGGTTAAATATGCCACAAGGATGGCTCAGCCAGCTGTGCAGAAAGTAACACATGCAGACAGTATTGGATATTTAAAAGAATCTCACAATATCTTTTTCGGTTATGTTGGAAAGACAGAGGGAGCATTATGGGTAAAGTATCTTATTTTAATGTTTTAATTAATTAACAATGTGACCAAGTCTGGACTGACTTAGTAATTTTTTTGAATGTTAGAGATTTTGTTTTTCATTTTACTCAATGATAAGATTTGTATTAAGAAGTATTTCATTCATAATTTTAAATAATTGCAGGAAATGTTTGCTCTCCATGCTGACAAGTATCAACCTCATACCTGGTTTTACATCATGTCTAAAGATGTGATTAAGAATGAGTTAGACCAACCGCCTAATGACACTGCTGTTTTTGTTTACAAAGAGGATGGAGTTTACTTCTTTGATGGTATACATATTTTAAATAATTACTTAAAATAAATCTGTAATAAAATTTTACATAAATAAATTTCTTTACAGCTTGTGACGATCTGCTCAGTGACCGAGAAGCTTTGAACACAACTTTAGATAAATGGATCAATACTGAACGGTTTGGTTTCTTCCCAAAAATAACCAGAGCAAACATAAACAACTTCATGGATATTAACAAATATATAGTGATAGCAATTGTCTCTGAGAACAAGCTCGGTGAAATTACACAGACAGAGAGAGATTTTAAGGATATGATTGAAAGTATTATTCGGTAAGAAAATAATTATATTATATACATTTCTCTAACTGTAAGCAATACTTTGTTAAGGTGAAACTGTTAATGTTTCAAATTAACCATTTTAGAAACATTTTTGAGATATCATTATTGGCTTTTTTTTCAGAAAAAAGAAATCTGAGCTTCATGAGAATTTCCAATTTGGATGGATGGGGACTCCAGATTTGGCAAATTCTATCGCCATGTCCGAGTTGACTGTTCCTCATTTGCTGGTTTTGAACTCTACCACCAGCCATCATCACATTCCCGACGATGACCCTGTTCTGATGACACCGGAGGCTGTTGTATGGTTCCTTGAACAGATATATACCCAGCAAGCTCCTGTAAGTTTCATTTCTTCGTGATTCAATAGTTTGTGTTGTAAATTATTGTTAGGAAGGAAAAAGATTAATATTCTCTATACTCTATAAGTATTTATTATTTGAATGTGAGTTAAATTGCAGGCATACGGCGGCGACCACTGGCTGGTGGGCGTGTACCGCAGTGTGTTCGAGGCGCGCGCGGCGCTGGGCGGCATGTGGCGCGGCAACCCGGTGCTCACCGCGCTCGTCTTCGGCCTGCCGCTCGGCTTCCTCTCCCTCATCTGCTACTCCATCTTCTGCACGGACATACTCGATTCCGACGAAGATGAAGAGATCGGTAAAAATTTAAAATATATGAGTTTAATAAAAATGTATCTCTAAATCATATGAAGATTCTATAAATTTTACATATGCGACCTAGGCGCGCACACTGTAAAATATTACATTTTATGTGTCTAAAATTCTCATATTAACTTTTAAGATGTTTCTAGTCATTTATCAAAGAGTAAATTATACTTAGCGATGTTTAATTCGATTAACGTGGTAAATCGATATTACTTGTGCTGTTGTGTTACTGTTACAATATGATTATGTTAATTAATTTATATATTAGTAAAATACATAAAATGTTTTTTACATTTTATTTTATATTGGAAAATTAGGAATATTAGTTTACTTTGGATCTCATTATATGCCTATTACTAGGGGCAATAAATGTTAGTTCTAAGACAATGTTTGTTTGTATAAGATTTTAATATAAAGTTGTTCTGTTTTGTTCCCTTACTCGTCATATTATCTGTCGCTTGAGAAATTACTGTGAACATTTGAAATATAACAATTTAATTAAGTACCTGGCTATACTATGATGTTAATATTCCATAACATTTATGCAAATAATAGGTATGTAGTTAATTTAGTCACCACACATCCTGTATTTTGCTAGCAATTGGTATACTATATAGACAAGTAGACTGGTGGTGGCTAAAACGCTTTTATTCCATCACTAACAATTATATTAAAATAGTTTATGATAAAAATGCCTATGTAGCAAATCATTTAACTCAAAGAGACATCTTTGAATATTTATTGAGTTAATTACGAAAACGAAAGTAAAAACCTGAAATAATATAATGTTGCATGTTTTAACATTTTGATCTTAAATCACTTACTTGTCTTTATTTTCGTTATTAGGAAACAAATGTGATATGTTCACTAGTATTTTTAATTCTAACTTACTAAGTTTATCAACCATAGTTATAGGATATTTAATAATGTATTGTTTTATGAATGGTAAAAGTATCTAAAGGAAGTGGATCTTGGTTTGTACTGACGCCATATAATAGGTAAGTTTGTAAATTCCATTTCTATGTGTATTTAAAATTGTAATAAAGACAAGTGAAATGTTCTGCTTATTCCTTTCGCTTTACAATTAAGTTCTACCAACATTTATCTCTTGAGTAACATTAGGTTTGCACGATAGGCATTCTTATCAAAAAATGTAGAAAAAACCCCTTATAAATATAAATTCGTTGTTATTTTCAGAATCACACGAAAAGAAGGACTAAGTTGGCGAATATATATGTTAATAAATTTGTTGGAAAAATGAAAACCAGAGAAATAGATTACACATTTTTATCTTTAATGAATTTGAGGAAACTTGTTTTATTATAAGACTATTTATTATAAGTATTCTAGATATACCTACTTATAGCAGAATATCCAAATCAAATCTTATACTTAAGATAATTGATTAATTTGTATTAGTTTTATAATGTTAAGTTGTATGTTTTTGTGGTTGATATAAAAAAATCAAGATTTTAAAAATTTCTTAATCAAAGTATTATATTTAATAAAAAATTTACGCTTGTTTTTATGTCTGTACATGTTTTGTGTGTGTATTTTTTATATAATCATGGAAAATATGTTAAAAAGGAATTAAATACGCGTTGATTGAAAAACAATTGAAATGCATTGGATTGTTAAATAAAAATACGAGAAAGGATATTTGAATTCCTCTTGATGTTAATTTTTGGTTAATTGTGGAGTCTCCAATTATTTATTTTTAAGATATAAGTCCCAGACCTTCCTAGTCCATTCTATGACATTTCTCTTTACTGTAATAAATATTTACCTTGGTATATGTATTTCTAAAGCATGATGGCATGTAGATGTAAGGCATGTGTTTCCTCGTCATGATTTCATTTCGCGAGGACAGGCATGTCAACACTTATGCTTTTTACACATTTTATTTTTAGTAGGTAAAAATATTCAATCGATAACTGATAAAGTTACATAATTTAGTATATAAGGATAGTTCTAGTCAATGTGTTTGAATCACTTTGTCTCTTCAATAAATGTTAGAATAAAATTTTTCATTTTCAGTTCCTAAACCCTTCCCTTTTGTTGTGAAGAATTCATTGCTTCGACTCTCTGCTACCATAAATCGATCCAACATTTTGCACTGAGTTTTGAATTTCTACACACTTATAAAAGGAAAAATGTGTTCCTTCTTTTATAGTCAGTACCAGTATTACTCTTCTTAGGAGTGCCAAACATATTTTAAAATATATACAAGTTAAACATAAATGAAACAATGTTTTTTTAAGTATTTTTTTATTCAACAATTTTC
>JAOCNA010000004.1:5013797-5024592 GCA_026546675.1 Papilio helenus
GATAATACGGACTATTACTCCATTTCCGAGATAGCTTTTATTGAGTTGAAATACGACGAGTCATATTTTGTATTGGACCGATTATCACATATATAACTCACGAGCACTCGCCCACGCTCACCTATGTAAACATATTGCTTTTACTCAAGTAAAGATAAATAATTAAAAATTAGCTGTATTTAAAACTAACGCAAGCGATATAACGAAGCCAGTATAAAGTAAATATTAATGTATAAAGCTAAACTGATTAAATTCAGCACAGTTATCACTTGGGAATAATCTATATAGAAAACAAATATTAAAACTCTCCTATTACGATTACAACAATAACAAATACGAAGATAGTTTGCTTTATCAAAATATTAATCTCACTGCACATTTTTATTTAAATATACAACCTAAATAATCCCCGCGAAGGGTACACAAAGCTATACACGCATATAAAACACTCGGTACAGGCTTGTTAACTGGGAATAGCGACAACACATAACCCATACGGAAAATAAAACTTTTCCCTACCACTTGTTAAATAATTTTGCTAAAATGGATAGGTACAAATTGGATGAGCAAATAAAAGTTATATTTATTCTAGAGATTGTTACAATTTACTTAGATAATGGAATATGACTTAAGTTTAGTAAGCAAAAAAACAATAACAAAATGTTTAATATTAGTAACTTATTCCAAAACATCGGGATTGTATCAAAACGGCAATGTTGGTTGATAAAGTGTGGCTGAATGCCTTCCCTGGTAGATAGGTGTTACACATGGGACAATCTTTAAATATTCAATCACTTTCTTATAGTTAAGTTTGTATTGTCACACAAATGTTAAACGTTTTCCTAAATTTTAGTCCTTCACATAGCACCATACCGCATGTGAGTGTACTCCAAAATACACAATATAATTTTGAAGTACAATCACGAGCTACCTTCCAGAGCATCACAACATTACACTACAAACATCCGCACCAATGAAAGGAAAACCGAAACCTTAGCAAAAATACAAGATATTAATTAAATATTACCTATGGAAAAAATATCTAATCTCTACTAGACTCGACAGTGACAGTGTTGGTTGAAATATCAAAAGATTGGCACATTATTGGCTCTGAAGCCGAATTCGTTGTCGTGAAAAACTTTTAACTAAACGTAGTAATTATATTATAAATGCAAATAATGGCAATATTTCCTGATTCACGAGTTTTGTTATTTCGTAGACATTCGCCGGCGCGGCGTCGACACTAAAGGATGTATAGGATAGCGGTAGATAATAAATAAATTATAAATAAGGTATTCAAACAATTATGCAAGCACCCGGAAGTAAGGTGAAGTGGGCACGGCGCACCTATCCTAAACTTTAGACAATACACTGGAATGATACTTTTTCAAGAATGTTATGTTCGTATAATCTTTTAGATAACATAAACGATTAATAAATAACAATTATTCCTTCAGTAGGAGCATTTTTATCTACACGTTACCGTGTACTAGAAGGTATCTATCTAAGGCTTAAATTAAATGGAAAATAATATTTGTATGCGAGTGAGAGACTAAGCAGGAGAATGATTGCATAATTGTTTGTGCGTGCGGAGTAGGCTCCCTACTTTAACTAAATCAATTCACATCTAACATTGTTCCCGAGCTGGTCCCACCCATGACGATGGCTTCTTCACGCGACCCGCCCTCTCTGCCTCGGCCTCTCATATACTCAGCCTATCTTTTTTAAATTTATTTTAGTCACAGGAATCACCAGCGACGTGTTTTTTTATGTGATGATATATCTGGCAGAGAGATGCGAGCGTGTATTTTTGCTGTATTTTTCACTTCAGCAAGATTGGAATGTCACATAGATTCGGGAATTAGAAACCGAACTAAGAGAATTTCAGCAAATGACGCCGACATTTTACGTTACATTGATTATATGCAATAGTAGTAAAATATAAAATTAGTACAACGTGTACACACATGTCACATTTCATACTTTTATTTTTATGACATTTTGGTTTCGAAATGTTTAGTCATAGGTCGGAATGCTGAAATCCACAACAAAGTTGAATCGGTATAACGATACTTTATATACATAAGTAAATACGCCTCAATAAATTAAAAGGATTAATTATGAGCCAAGTAAACGCGCACGCGGCGACAAACGAACGCCCCACACTCAATAGTTAACACAAATCGGCAAATCATTTAAACAACTAGCGATACAAACAATTCGTACCATGTATTAAGTACTGATTACTAACATAATGATATAAATAAGTCACTTTGTCCTTCACAATGTCCACACTATGTGTTCCGACATTACATTTGATTACACCTAGTCCTTACTAAATAAGTCACCGTCCTGGAAGATCAAGTCACCGAATCGACTAGCGCACGTTGCACGAATACCACTCTGTAGCATTTCCCACTCGATGTCGCCCTTCTTGTTACTCTTAACGAATCGCACCATTTAAATGCTGCATTATTTAAACATTAGAGTTGCATGTAGTATGTAACCGTGTATAGTTTTATCGTGAGAGACGATGGGAGCCGACGGGAGACGATGTGAGAGGGTCGTGGAGATCATGAAGGTGTAGAGAGCGCGGAGGCGCGGGTCAGGTGGCGTCGAACTCTATCTTGTCCCAGGAGTAGTGCTTGCGCGCGGGGCGCGGCGCGGGGCGCGACAGCACGCCGCCCAGCAGCGGGTCGCACTGCGGCACGTGCCCGCGCCCGAACAGGTTGGGGATCAGCTCCGTGTCCATGTCGTAGCTGTCGCTGTCCATGTTGCCCCCGAGGCCCTCCAGCTCCTTGAAGTCGAACTCGCAAGTCCGCTCCTCGTACCCGCCGTGCCTCGACTCCTCGGTCTGGAAGGACGGCAGGGACAGGTCGTCCATGTCCTCGAAGCAGGTGCGATTGTCCAGGATGTCCCCGTTGGTGAGAGGCGTCATGCTCATACGTTCGGACATGTCGTCGCCGATGTCCATCGCCATTTGCGGTTTCTCGTCGCAGTCTCCCGCCAGCAGCCTGCCGAAAAAGTCGTCGTGGTTGCTCGAGCTGTGGTGCGTGGTGAAGCCGGTGTGGAAGTCGCTCGAGCCCAGCAGGTGCGCGCTCAGGTCCGCGTCGATGTCTGTTGCGGCGGTGCGCAAGTCGCAGCCGCCGGAGTCGTTCACGGCGTGGTTCATTATTTCATTCTGAATGTCGTTAAGTTCCCGCTGCAGCTCGTCAGCGGCGAGGGAGTCGCGCACGTGCGAGTCGCCGAGCACTTCGTCACTCAACACGTCGGCCGGGGAGAAGTCGTTCGAGCCGGTCAAGTAGCCGGCGTCCATGGGGGGATCGATGGTGACGTCCTCCACCGCCGATGGAGGCAGCTCACCGTTTTCGACGAGAATTTCTAAAACGTCATCCATAATTCTACTATCTTCACTGTCTTGCATAGAGAGAGGCGTTTGAGGCATCGGCGGCGGCGGCGGCGGCGGCGCGCGTTCCGGTTCATAATGAGTGGGCAGGATCGCAATAGGAACGACTTTGACGCCGTTGAGTATATAGGCGGAATTGGCGGCCTTGGGCTGCGTGTCCTGCGCGGCCTCGGGCGCGGCGGAGGGCGGCGTGACGGTGAAGAGGCGCACGAGGCGGTCGGGCGCGGTGTCGGCGAGCAGGTAGCGCGGCGCGTGCGCGTGCGCCTGCGCGGGCGCGTGCTGAAGCGCGTCGAGCTGCGCGCGCAGCTGCGACACGCAGAGATGCGCCTGCAGCAGCCGGCGGCTCTGGTCGCTGGCGGCGGCGCCGGCGGCATCTCGCCTCACCGCCTCCAGCTGCTGGCGCGACGCCTCCAGTTTCCTTTCGAGCTCCTCGATTTGACGTCGCTGAGATTGTACTATGTCTTCCGGCGGCTCCGGGTCCCTCACCTCGGGGGACGCGATAGACGCGGGAGATTTCGGCGGCTCCTCTTGCATCTCGGTTAAGTAGGGTCTGAGACGATCTATCAGTTGCGGCTTGGGGCCGGACACGCGCAAGTTGCGGCGCTTGCATTCGGCGCGCAGGTCGGACACTTTCATATCTTCGAAGCGCGCAGCCGCGAGCGTGGGCACGGGGAGCGGGGGCGGCGGCGGCGGGACGGGGAACGCGTCCGAGGAGTCCGAGGCGGCGGAGGAGGGCGCGGGCGAGGCGGGCAGCAGCAGCGGACAGCTCAGCTGCAGGAGCAGCTGCTGCTGCTGGAGCAGAAGCTCGTACGGTGTCTCCACGGAGCCCGGGGGCGAGGAAGCCTTCTGAGCGTTCGGAGGACCTTTATATTCGTGAAATTTCAATCTCGACTTGGGTTGATGTTTTTGTTTGCTCTTCTTCCGGTTCTTGTCTTTACCCGGAGCGGGGTGCTGGGGAGGGGAGGCTATGCTCGCCGGAGACAAAGTCGAAGGTGGTGATGGTGAAGGCGACACTTCATCCGGGGGCCCGCAGTATGATGATGGGTGTTGGGGCCGTCCAGAGGCTCCCTCGCTTGTTGCTTTGAATGCTAAGGTCCCGCTTTTAACGGCCGTCTCTATATTTTCTTCCGTGTGTAAGATATTCTTTTTAATGAGCTCGAGGGGTCCGGGTCTATGAGATAACTGATCATTCAGTTGATCGGCCAGTCGAGCCTTTTTCAACATGCGCTGTTTCTCCGCTAGGCTGGGGTCTACATGACTTTCCTGAAACAAACATACTGTTTCACAAAACTACCACAGTAAGACATGTTTGATAAACAACACTTCTAATTCTAATAACAAACTTCTAATTTCTAGGAGAGTGCGGTACTCCAGGTATTGCACTCTCCATGAAATTACATTTTACCTCATACATACAATAATACTTGCAGTTGTCATACTTACTTGTTCCAAAATATGTCTTCGTTCTAATTCTTGACGATCAGGTCGTCGTTGTATTTTTGCTTTCAACAAATCTCCAGTTTTTGCTCTTTCAAGTTGCTTACATTGTTCAAAATACACAGCTGGCGTATTCAGAGCTGTAAGAGAAAATGTACATTGGTATATTTTTAAGAGACACTAACATATATTTTATTTTCGTATATTTAAATACGCATGATTTAAAAAAGAAAAGAATACTCATTTATATGTTACAAAAAATCATAGTAGTTTGATACGGTGCGGTGTCGAGATCGTAAATAAAAAATTCTTTCACCCACGCGCGCGCTCGTCGCAGCGCGGCCGTACGTCACATCTCATACAATGTTACTAATTGTTCTGCTTACTGAATTGCCTTCCAAATTAGAACACTGATTAATAAGCATTTTAAAATAGTAAATATGAAAACTCACGGGGCATTATTCCTTGTGCCACCAACTGATTGAGCGGAGGCCGCATCGTCAGCTTTACTTTCAACGCTGTGAATTAAGATGTTAACATTTTAATAACAAACATAGTTCTGACATGTCGTTATAAATGTAATGTGTTGTAACTAATAATAACTACTGTAATTTTTCCTTAAGGAATTAAACGTATATTGGGATTTGTTAGAATGACAAACATTGACTTTGCGACAGCAGTTGGTGTCCAGTGACGTTTATCGATTTTAAATTGTGCAAGTTTCCTTTTACATAGTACAATGGGGACTGATTGAATAGCAGGGCCTGTGCTATGACGCCGGGTGACGAATTCAACGTAGGCTATTGATTGATATGAACGACGCGATGGATACGTCGATAGGATTCGGAGTTTATGATATCGACGGGCGCTGAGCGTAGGCGAGCCCATCTCCCGGCGGGGAGCGGGCGGGGCGCGGGCGGGCCTGGGCCGGCGCGGGGCATAGCGCGATGGGCGGACAACGCTGGCGCAACGCCAACATAAATAAACACTGCACAAGGAAACTAGTGTTATGCCGCGACCGTAATACAGACGAAACATTCACTACCACTGGGCCGAATATTGTGGGTTACTGGGCGTCTTAGTTACGCTTTAATTCTGCTTCACATTTCATACGTATTTAAGGAATTTCATTTTAAATCATGATACATATAAATATAATAAATATTCCTAACTTCCTAGAATAATTGCATATTTTCCTTAATTTTCATTAGACAACGTGGTCATTACATTGAAAATAACATTACAATTAACTATTTACGCCCTCTTCTATTTTCTCCTAGAAAATTCATTTTATGAGAGTTAGGAAAGGCTGATTCAAACCAAGATTTTATCCTCAATTATATTAAGTCCCTATGAAAGTAAGAAAACATCAACTAAAGGTTGAATGTGCCAGATATAATGTACTCTGTGTTTATTCTTGTCAATTTCAAAATACTAAAGTTTATCGCTCTTCTTAATGAACGTTGTGAATGTTAGGACAAATAGTGTTAGGTGTTGATAGTCGGTGAAACATTGGCGCAGGGTGGGAGACGATATATTTGTTGTGATTGCCGCGGCGGTGGACGGCCGGAAATGCCTACGGCGCCGATCAATTGTAATGTTCACGTCTAAACTGCTATACCAACGTTTCGCTGAACCGTCACTCTTTTCGTACATAAACATTGTAATAAAAATATACCATTAAAACGTTAAAAAGATAAACACTATTTGCAAGTCTACGTTGTACGCGGAGTAAATTCCTTCAATCAACAACACAGTAGATTTAACATCTCATAGAAGAGACATAACAAGAAAAGTCATTTAGTAAAGAATGTCTTAAGGATTATTATTTTACTTTGAAACTCATTTGCAACATGCAAGTCGCATTGGAGAGATTTTTCTATCAAATAGTAACAAAAGAAAAACATACAAACGAATAGAATACCTCCTCCTTTTGGGAAATCGGTCAAAAATCATTTTAACTATTGAACGCTGGTGATAATATTTTTTCTTGGTGTTTTCAATAAATCTAGTTGGAGCAGTATTACTCAAGGGTTATTATTATATTGTTTTGTTTACTGCGAGCAGTAGTAGGGAATCATTAGTAGTGGAGCCCTCAGCGCGAGCGCGAGGCCACGTTCTTTTCCAACGGCCGCGTCATCACTTCTTGTTCCCTCCAACGTAATAATAACACTGTAATAAAGTTGGAACGCGTTCCCATAATGTTTGCTACGCCATTAATATTACTTACAAACGATGGAAGGGAAGTTGTAGTACTAACAGATATAAACATATTTTTGTTCGTCACAATTTATGGGAACGGATTATATTTTGACATTGAGATATCGTCCTTGTATAATTCAGCGCTTTGCTTATTATCTTTACGCATCAATAAAAAGTTGTTGTATCGTCTTGTACCGTTTTCCTAACCAAATTTACCTAAGCAGTTAGGTAAAAAGATTTTTTTTTCGCTGTTTGGTAACTAGTTGTCAAAGAGGAATATTTCTTTTTGCTTTCGCAACCGGTAGGGAGAGTATACAAGTTAGGTTTTTCGATCTTTACATCGATAGGTTTAAACTTGCAATGACATCAAGAAATCATAACGATAGGACATTAGTGCATAAAAACTGGCAAACATTACTCAAAGCAAGAAGAATACGAAAAGATATTAAGATACAACTTTTTATACCTACATTAGTTCGCCACTGATATTAACTTTCGGGATAGATAATTAAGCAGAATATTATTAAATCATTATCATTTAATGTCCGTCTAAACCCAAATAGCTAATTAACCAACTTTCAAGACAAATTAATTTTAGTACGAAATCAGAACATACGAACTATTTTGGTAAGTGGTACAAACATGATGGGGTCGTTTATCTTAAGTTTTTAATAGTATCACTACATAAAAGTTAAAGATTGACAAAATGAGAACGTCAGTATAGCGCCCCTACAACAAATGTATCAAAAACGGTGGTTAAAGAGTGGCGGCGGTTTATGAAGAACTCATTTTGACGTCAAATGTATGTAGCAACGATATTTCTAAAATTCAGCAATTATAAAATGTATTTACCCCATTCTAAGAGATCAATGTTGTATATTTTTGTCGCTTGCAAGGTTGCCAAAGATCTGTCTCGATTTATTAACTGGATTAGAAGAGACCCAAAGTGCGTATTTTAAATTAGAGATTTACTAAAGAGGTTAATGGCTTTAAAATCAGTTTTATTATTATTTGTTAATTATACAAATATATTTTATGCTTTAGTGTTTATGTAGTGTAAATGTGAACGCAATATGAACGGGCTAGCAGGCTAAGTAGTACTCACATTTAACTACTGGGCCGATTTTAAAAATTCTTTCACCGCTAGATAGGTCATTTATCTGTGAGTAACATAGGCTCTATTTTTTAATTTCACGCGGTTGAAGTCGCAGCAACAGCTAGTAATTTATGTGGAGACTACATGGTGTTAGCCAATATTCGGATGTACTCTGACGAAATTCATTCAGATCAATCGCTGGCATACCGCAAGGGTAACGGACCATGATATAGGCGCATTGGTTACACAAGGATAGTGACTAATTGTTACTTGTTTTGTATTAAGCTTTTATGATGTTCCCTGGATCATATAACATTTAGTTCAAGTGTTCAATACGACAAATTTAATGTTTTTCCGGTTTATCACACGTATGATTCAATTTAATATTGATTTAAAGATTATGTATGCAAACAGTGTTATGCATTTTATTTTCATGTTAAGTTATGTAATCAATTTTGAAGATTATAATTTTTCCTATTTCCCTGATTCGCGCTGGTCATCCATTGTTTATGAAGACTGCTAAACTGTTTTTTTTTGTCCAGGGGAACTGCACACTTCAATCCAGCGGCTGGAGGTGATCATCTTCGGTCAGATGCAGCAGGTGTGATCGAGCCTGGACGCGCTGCGGGCGCAGCTAGCTGGTGCGGGCGCAGCACATTCATACCCTGACAGAAGAACCGTCTCCTTTAGATTTAAACCTAACGGAATGTAAAGTTTGATCTTTTAATTTTGAGCTGATATACTAGGTTTTATTTTATTCGCAATTTTTGAAATTAAATAAATATATTTTAAAAATTATCAATTTGTTAATTATTTATTTCGATACACTACATTGGAAAATAGAAGAATACAAAAAGGTTATTTGTACTTTTTCGTTTATTTATTTCAAACTAGATCAACATATTTATTTTAAATAAATATTAATAAGAATAAACACGCTGTAATCTGACAAAGACAAGGTTAAAACAATAAAAGGCTTAAATCATAATGAAGTTTGATTTATTAACAATTAGTAACTGAATTAATCAGCGGGTTTGCCCGCCGGGCAGCCGCGAGGCGGGCAATAACAATGAAACGAGTGCGTCCGTTAGTTACAAAAGTTAAGCCTAAACACTAGATGAAGTTATTAATAAATATTAACAAAATAAACAAAATTTATATAATCTTACAATTACATCGGAATGTACTTCAGATAAAGTATTTCGAGTTAAAAAAAATTGCTAAACAAATACATCAATCTTAGCTGTTTTAAGAAAACTAGATGTTTCATAATAACTTTCTTACAACCTTTAAACAATTTTCATCCATCATTTATTATTGAAATATAGAACAGTGTTACCATGTTAAGAATTAAAAAAGTACAAATCGTTATAAAAATATAAAGTTAACATAGCTATGAAAGATCAGATCTTTATGGTAGCAACACTGTACCCGATATCCATACATATTCAATCCATACCCTGATATCAAATTTATTATGCCATATACCATTCGTAATGATATAATTTTTTAAATAAATATTATTTAAATTTAAAGCTAAAGAATAAATAGGATTCGATACAAAAATATACGAAATTATTTCAGACTTGTAAACGTTACAAAAGAATAGCGAAATACAAGATATGGCTGACAACTAAATAGCGAGATTTGACAACAGATCCTATTAAATACGAGTTTTACTTTACAATGGCGGGCGATGGTTTGTAAATGTTTACGTTGGCGACAGCTGGAAGTGCAATTATATCATAAACCGAGATATTAATTGGACATTGTACTAAATAAGAACATTTAAAAAAATACAGTAATAATGTTTCATGAGATTAAAAAAATAATCTAACATTCATGTTTAGGTTAGAAAGACCTAAATGCTGTGATTGATTTGACTGTTTCTAAACTATATATAAACATACAAGTGGCGACATTTATATTAGCATTATCAAAACATGATAGAAGTTTTTAAACCCCTGACCTCTACAAATGGACAGGCTATACGACATAGTATTAGATGCCTATTCAATTTTGACGTTGACAGTTGTGATTGGCATGGTGGTGTGGATTCGAACTTATAACAGAGATAGACAATTATCAACATCAACAGATGCTTTGAAAACAAAACAAAAGCTGTCATATCCAACCTATCCATTTATACAGATTTTTGTTTTAAACCTTTGAAATTAAAATATCAGATCGACAGATTGAGACATTTGATGGCGGTGATAAACAAATAGTTCGACTTGTCCATATTAGTGGCTCGGTTCATGGTGTTCATAGGGCTAAGGGCTAAGGGCTGGGGTTAGGGCGTGATGGACTGCAGGTATCTGCGCAGCTCCTCCTGCGTGTCGAAGATCATGACTGGGAAGGGCGAGCCGGGCACGTGCCGCCCCGCCCAGCGCACCTCCACGCGGTAGTCGCCGGGCTCGGTGGGTGAAAACTACACAAATTACACATTTAACTTAATATAACATATAGATAGTTAAACCGCTACGATAGACAACATTTATTGCCATGAAAACTTTGTAAGATCAATCAAAGATGCTGAAAATGTCGAAATACTTTTAACATCTCTGTATATCACAGATTCGCTTGTGTAAACAGAGTATGATGATAGGAGATAAAGTGAGGCTGTAGACCGCACCGAAGGCCATTTATGGTCG
>JAOCNA010000004.1:5137180-5147352 GCA_026546675.1 Papilio helenus
TGGCTATTTTTGTAGTAAGAATCTCTTTGTATTTCATTTTCCTTCGCCATTTTCGTGTATAATATATTCTCATTATGTGATAAAGATCCTAAAATTAAAGCCGAATTACCGAAAGCGGTCACTCACCGCTACATATTTCTTCTTAGTGACTAGAGCTAACCCTAGGTTGGAATGAGCGGCGACGCACGTGGGATGCGCTGCGAGGGCTGCCTTGAGCCGGGCGAGTGCTGCTGGCGCATCCCCGTACTGCAGCAGCATGGCAGCAAGAGCCAGCGCAGCGGCGTGCTGGCCCGGTTGCTGAGCCAGCGCCGAGCCTAACAACTGGAAGGCACCGCGCGGGTCCCCGGCGCGCAGCCGTAGTGCGCCCGCCGCTGCTAGAGTGTCCGCACCGCAAGCGTTCGCACTGCACACAAAAATACTGGCTACAGTCAGGAAAACAGTCGATGTTCCACCTTAAAAACTACAATCATTTGAACATTTTGAAACGAGATGCAGAACAAAAATCAATACAACGCAGCTTATAAATGTATTTGTATGAAAACAAGTTAGTTAATGACACACGGCTAGTTTCTTTTTATTGTTACCCCTTCGTTTGCACTCATCATCATCATCACCAGCTCACTATATGTCCCCACCCAAGGGCTCGGTGCCTACCCTAAGTAAGGGTAACTAGGCCATAGTCAACCACGCTGGCCAACTGCGGGTTGGTTGACTTCAAACATATCTTTGAATTTCTTCGCCGATATGTACAGGTTTCATCACGATGTTTTCCTTCACCGTAAGAACTTCGGGTAAATAATGTACATATGAAAAATCAAAAATCACATTGGTACATGGCGGGATTCGACCCAAGGCCTGTAGTTTACAGGTCAAATTCTTAAACCACTGAGCCGACGCTCCTACACTTGCACCACTCACTAATATCTAATTAGTTCTTTGTAGGAAGAGGCGGAGTTTGTCTCCTTGCAATGAACAAAGCAATTTTTCCTGACAGGAATACAGCCAATTTCCGTGACTGTACGTGCCCAAGGCGGCGCCCTGGGCGATCGCCCTACCTCGCCCCAACTAACACGGGTACTGTACATGCCAATTCGCTCCGTAGAACTTTGATTAAACGGGAGATATGTACTTTTTTTTTTCTGGACTTAAAACTGCATTTGGTCATAGCTAATAGTTGAATAATAATCGAAGAATTAAAAAAAATATATACAAACTGATGTTTTCGTAATAAATGCATGAAGTAAAAAATAATAATAATTAATCCATTAAACGAAAGTCGAGGTTACACATGTTTAGTACATCGGAATAATCATAATTCATTTGCATTTGCAAACATATAAACTAGTATGATTCACCAAAAACTTATTTTTATGTCTCCTTATTATTGATTTTCATCGAAATAATACGCATATTGAACAACTTCCTTCATAGCCCGGATAGCTCAGTCGGTAGAGCATTGGACTTTTAATCCAAGGGTCCAGGGTTCAAGTCCCTGTTCGGGCGGCAATTTTTTTTTGTTATTTTTCTTATATTTTATATTTTAATTCTTATCTTAAATTTTATTTCATTTCAGGCAATTACATTTGCCCAAAAAGAAGGTATTTATATATTTTTGTGTAATTAAATAATTTGCGCATTTTTAAAAAAGGGCAGGTTGATAAATTCAGATTTGATACTTTTTTAATTTTCCGCTCTTTAATCTTTCACCCATGATGTAATCAAAAGAATGAGCTTATTTTGGTTAACATTTTAAATTAGAACTAACGCTATAGCCTGGTCGTATGCCTGCAGCGCAGGCTCGAGAAGGTCACAGGCGAGCAACAGACGCGCTAGCAGCGCCCCCGCGCGCTCCCCGCCGCCCCGCACATTGTCAACAAACACCGAATGAATGGAAATGAGGCCGCGCTGCAGCATGCACTGGCGTTGTGTCGCGTCGCCCTCATCGCGCCGCCGCCGCCGCCGTATCGCACCCACATCATTGTCTACGTCACACTGATACTGCATTTATTATAATTTATATCGACACTTTCACTCGTGCGCAGCGGCTGCGGCAGCGACCGATCATTGGGAGAATGTGCCACAACGTGTAGGTACTGGTGACGCAATACGTTAAGTGGACATTATATTGTTTACCGATTCATAACATACACACAAGCTTCAACTTTTATCATATCACATCATTGCTATTTTGATTAAAACACTGGTAGATATCCAATCACTTGTCACAAAACATTTTTCATAAAATCAATAAAACTTTGAATGTTATAGTCGAAAAGTACTGCGACACAAGGATTGCACTAGAAAATATACAGGACAGGGAGCGCGGCGCTTAGCGACCGTTGACCCCGTCGCCGGGCGGCGGGCGCGGGCGCGGGCACCGAACACCCGAATTCTTGTGCGTGCGCCACGCGCGCCGATAAAACACCCTCGGTGGCATGCGAGCCCTGCTTTCGCGCCAACAGACACCTTTGTTCTAGAACTTACACGACTAAGTAGTCAACCACGGTAAGTAGATTCATATTTAAAAAAAACAATGAACACAAAGACTTACTGTAATTCTGTCCTTTGCTTTTAAGTATTTGTTCATCGATTACTATTAGGTCTACTGACAATTTCTAATAAAATTTACTAAATTCGTCAAACGAAGTATCAAAACACCGATGACATCAGAAAACTAAAATTGTTACTTCCATTGCATAAACAAGTGATTTTCATTACGTTTATGATAAAATAGATGTATTATGACTTTACAAAAATAGCAGAAATCTCAAGTTTCATTATGGTATACATATTTAAGTATAGTTATATTGTAACATGAACGTAGTGGGAATAACGTACAATTTATCAATCCTGCGCACGTAGTATTCGTGCTATAATCGCTGTACATTGATAATGTATCCGGCGACTGCAAACTGCCTGGAATGCCTGATTCATGGGATTTTCCTCATACACCTCTCCGTTTACTGGATAATAATGTTATAATGCATTTTTTATTAAAGTTAACAAAATGATCTATTTATATTTTATGTTTAATACAAATCTCAAGCGCCTTTAGTATGCTTACCTGTTTACTAGTACGACCTAGCTTCGCCTGGATGCCAAATAATATACGTCACATATCTTTACTAACATATCTCTACCCTTCCCGATGAAGTAAAATACAGCCTATGTTACTCGTGATTATGTAGCTTTATAATGGAGAAAGAATTAAAAAAATCTTTTCGGTGGCTTCGGAGTCTATTCAGTGCAAACAATCAAGTCTTTCCTCTTTATAATTTTAGTATAGAAAACCACTTTTTAAACATTCGTCATTATACCTTTTGTATTATTTGTTGTTTTACCAAGATTTGCTGTCTATAGGATTACTGTTAAGGAAGATTACTGTGGAAATACGAAATACTTAAGGAGTATTGGACCGATGATCACAGAAGACTGGCGCGAAGTATTACTTTATCTTTTTCGTCTGATATTGGAAGTGCTGGAGGCACAATGAAGTCCATTTCTCGTCCTTTCTTCAACGGATGGGAGAAGGATTTTTTTCTAACCAAATGCGAGCTTTGCCAAAACTCATGTGCTATTTATTTGCTTGTTGCTGATTCTTATTGATAAAGGTTGTCACTCACTAGATGCATAGTTTGCTAATTTACCACTTTCTACATTATTATGACGTCCGATTTTTTTTCTATTGTATCGCACTGCAATTAGGTTCACCTATATCTATACTAATATTATAGAGAGGAAAGATTTGTATTTTTGTATATATTGAAATAACTCAAAAACTACTGGGTCGATTTTAAAAATTCTTTCACCGTTAGAATGGTAATTTATCTGTGAGTAAGATAAGCTATATTTTTTAATTTCACGAGGGCGAAGTCGTGAGCAACAGCTAGTTAAGAATAAAGTTATGATAGTTTGTAGCAACTTATTTCACTGCAGGTAGTAAACCCGAAAAGTCATTGTGATCGATGTGTTCAATATTAATTCCTTTGTCAGATAAATATTTTTTCGTCGAAGTCTCTGTGCGCGGTGTAATTTTTATTATGCCAAACATCTGGCGTCCTGATTCCGCGAACTACTGAGCAGGTGTAATTTTTATTGCGACTAACTGAATGAGCGGTTTGCTCATAGATTTAACGTCGCAAATTATTATACACATGCAAAGATTTCAAATCAAAGATGGCGCATCTCGAATATATTTAACGAAACGAAGAATTTAGTTTATTAAGATATCTTTTATGGAGATATGTGAATAGGTCGATTTGTGATGGAACCTCATTCTAGGTCTACTAGTTGTCAAGCTCATTCTAGTAGAATTTGACTCTAACTGCCGCACTCAGAATTAAGTGTTTGCACAGAGAGTCAGTGTAGATTTAGTACTTACTTTACTATGCGACTGTTGAAATCAACCATTAACTGAACTGAAACTGAATTCCTCTTTCTCCATACAAATTGGTAAACAACAGAAGGTCAGAAATAAGTATTGCCATTTTGGTATTATAACATTATATTTCAATAGAAAAATATTACATAGAAATAATATAATTTTTCTTAAGTAGTAAATAATCCGTCAATTACATACAATGCCAATTTAAAAAACATAATAACCATTTTAATAATTCAAACTAAATTATTGTCTATAGGAGAAATAAGTTATTCTTTAATAATAATTACAGTAAATTTGACATTATATTAATTAACTTAAATATATTAAATGGAATTGACAAGTATTGCAATATCACTAATAATTACTTCATTGTCATTAATTACTACTAGAATTGAAACATGGTCAAATAAAATAAAAAACAACAATAAACTTACGTATACCTTAATGGTAAGAACGAATCTTGTACTCTTAACAATTTGGAATACTCTGAATTGAACTATGGATTAACATTTGAACAATGGAACCGAGACATCGACACAATTCGTTGACAAACATTTTTGTTCGACAAACACTTCACAGCCATAGACAAAGGAACATTCGATTAGAAATATCGTTAAAACAATCATCAAAACATCTAAAAAAAGGAAGAAATTATTGCCAGTTCCATACATTTTTGATCGAATGTTACTTTATATAGTGGGTAGTTTTGTTTTCGCCTCTATTAGAGAATTTAAACGAACAATTTATAAGAAACATCAGTCAATCGATCTTGTAGTTCGCTTTGTGCGACGTGTAGCTATATCACAAACTTCATGTCCAGCAATCTTAACATCCTAACTAGCACATTTACATATTTACAATTTGTTTGGTTATTTAATATGGAAAATGATACTTTGGTAGAGTAAACGTAGGGTTGTCCGCTGCGCGCTGGTGGTCGTAGGGAGTTCGTAGTACTGGATCAGGGGCGGACTTAGCCGAGACCCACGTCGAGACACATCATCACCACAAAGCCGATAATGCAGCCCCACGTCGCTAACTTGCCGTTACCACTGCACACAAAAGATTAACAACTAATTTATACATATAATAAAATTGGAGTGTCTGTAATATCAAAAGAAAAATGCTAGATTTCGGGAAGATGATGTATTTACGTTGCTGATAACGAAAATCGCATTTAAAAAAATTTTGTCTGTCTCTATCTGTCCGCAAGCCGCGTTTGTTCCGGGTAAACTCCAAAAAGACTGGGTCCATTTCGACCGGACTTTCACGGAAGGGTAGCTGACATAGACAGGCATATTATAGGCTATTTTTTTTATCTTAATATTGCGTGGACGAAGTCGCGAGCAACAGCTAGTAATAAAATACAAATTAAATACTAAAAAATTTATTACAAAAAAAATTACATTCATAATTTCATTTTTACAAAATAATTACAATACTATTTGAGACAAGAACAAAAATTGTTCACAATTTTTGTACACAGAAATATAGACATTTTGAATAAATTATTGCTTTTTTTTCATTTAAAAGTCTAATTTATATATAACAAGAAATAGATCGAAAAATATCTAACTCGGTGAGCAAAATAAAAAAAAATTAACGTCCTATCAGACAATATTACAAAGTTCTGGTCTAATTTAGTAACAGAATTGAAATTTTGCACCGTGCTAAATAAATTACTACTCTATTTTATCAAAAATATCAAACAATATCATAGATTAAAAAACAAAATATACAATTTTGTAAAATATTTTACACTAAAAAAATCTTAACGTATTTTTTATTTACAATCGAATTCAATCAAAACGATTAATTTTGAAAATTCATACAATTGATAATTTCTTACATCTATTTAAAACTATCTACATTTATTAGCAAAAACTTTGAAATTGAAGTTATTTACATCCCGATAACTGCCTATAACCTCCACAAGAGAGCCTATAACCTCCTATAACCTCACAAAATCAAGATTCCTTAAGAAAGAATATCAAGACCTCTTCATCCAGATTCAACAATAATTTACTTGTCTTACTAATATTATAAATGCCAAAGTTTATGTTTGTTAGTTTGTATCCTAAACTGAATGGATCTCAATGATAGTCTAACGTAGAGGATAGTTCGGAAAAATGACTACTTACTTGTGTTTTTAATTCCATGGAGTCATGGGTGAAAGCAGACATAGACATTCCAATTTTATTATATGTAATTTAGTTGCTATTAAAGAATTTCTCTATCTGTAATTGACTTTGAATTGGCCCCTCTGGAACTTCAGAGACATGCTCTTGGACTCTTAGAGTCAAAGAGTATGCACACCTTTGACTAAACTATTGCAACTGTTTACTCTTGCTTTGATTCCTATGACCTTATATGCACACTACTCTATGTTTAGTTGTGCAACTAAACAGTTTGCAAAACAATTGACAATGACACATCACCAGCTCACTTATACGTCCCCACTGAGGGGCTCGGAGCCTACCCTAATAAGGAGTGACTAGGCCATAGTCAACCATGCTGGCCCAATGCGGGTTGGTTGACTTCACACATATCTTTGAATTTCTTCACCGATATGTTCAAGCATCACAATGTTTTCCTTCGCCGTAAGAACGTCGGGTAAATTTGTACATATGAAAATTGGAAAAATCGAAACAGGCACTAGGCATTAGAGCAGAACAGCATTTTTAAAGGAATTCCTACTACATTCGACGATCTAAGATCATAATTGAAAACCTACCTGCTTGCAACAAGCTTCTCGCATCTTCTCTAGCTTTTTCTTGATCTACATGGAAATCTTCAGATCTATTACCCTGGAACATGAAAAAGTTATTGTTAAAATGTTATTCTATAGATATTAATTCAGTAGTACATAAAGGTATTATATATTAACAAGACAAGGAAAACACGTACCATGCACAGTGACGTCATAAGCCGCTTGAAGTTGCCCGACGTATCTCCGCGCAAATCGTCCTCGAGTAAAGTTCCGTAAACTGAAATAAGTACATTAAAAAGTATAAATCACTATCGATGGAAGCGAAATTTAAATCATTTACAGAGAAGACCTCATTCTTTTTCTCGACAACCAATTATCTGACTTTAAAACTAAATTAATGCCTTAATATTAGCACGATAGAGTTCAATGTCTAAATGACATAGATTTTTAAAATGTCGATTTTTGTCGAGTATTGTATTTCATTTCCTTTCATATAACCTTATCTTAAACTGTTCATTTTAAGATTTCATTATAAGGGTCTTCTCTACCGTTTCTTATCTGGTGTGATTGATTCAAGATAACAATCTATTGACCTAGACAAGTACATACCGCTGTTACAGTATTATTTAAAGCAAGTGTACTTTAAGAAGGGAAATGATTCATTAGCTCGAGGCTGATTCGTAATACGCGTTTTTTCATACATTGTGTAGCTTACGTCATACATTACTCATACATACGTAGTCTGAATACGTTTCTCTCTGTATGTATTTACAATTAGTTTCGTCATTTAATATGAATCAACACAAACGTCATTTCCTTTCTAACAGTTCTATTTTTTATTAAATAAATAAATCTACCATGCTCTACCATACAAACATGCTGATAAAACAGTTTATTTTATAACAAAACTAGCTTTCGCCCACGACTCCGCCCGCGTGGATTAAAAAAGTGAGTAGCTAATGTGTTCTTCCAGACTATCCATCTACATCCATACCAAATTTCATCGAAATCCGTTCAGCGGTTTAGAGTCTTTAACAAACATCCATCCATCCATCTAAACATTCGCATTTATAATATTAATATTAGTATGATGATTTACTTGTATGTAAGTTGTTACGTTGTTATCGTTTGTCTTGCGTTTGTAAAACAATTAATATGAGTAATCAGCGATAAAAGGAAACAGTAGAAATATGGTATCTAGATTCCTAAGGCGAGTCTTACTAGGAAAAATATAAATAACAATACAAAATAAGCAAACTAGTTATTGAAACCTTTTCCTTACAAAAACCTGTTTACAAAGGATAATACAAAAACTACTGAGCTGATTTTAAAAATTCTTTCACCACTAAAAGGCTACGTTATCACTAAGTAACATAGGCTACATTTTTTATTATTTTTAATTTCACGCGGACGAAGTCGCGAGCAACAGCTAGTATCATAAAAGGTCAATAAACTTTCACACAAGTACACACATTAGGCATGTTACACAACTACTATAGCGATCAGTGTACATCAATACTCACTGGCAGTGTACGCCTGCTTGATGACATGTATCTCATGATTGGACATGGTACACATGACCTCGATGAGCACGTCCTCGTCGGTGCCAATGCCGGCGGTGGCATCATGCAGCTCCTTGGCGTAGAACTGCGGCAGCGGTGTCATCAACGCCACCAACAGGTCCTCGAACTTGCCGCTAGTCTCGCTCTTTAGATCCGATACCAGATCCTAAATCAGAAAATACTAAAAGGTACAAACTTGTAACTTGTATACACTTGTCGAGCTTACGCTTTGCTGTTTGTTACTGTCTTTTGTAAGGGAGATTGAGATACATTGGGGAACGGCTATGTCCTACTTTGGACATTGTTTTGATGTTTCATTTGTATCAAATATTATTCTAATCGCATGCATTCGAAAGTAATACATATAATCATACTTTCGCTTGATGCGTGACTTGAAAAAAATATCATGTGTTGCCGGCCTTTGAGGTAATTGTAGGCTCGCTTCTTGAAGGACCCTAAGTCGTACTGGTTTGGAAATACCGCCGAGGACAGAGCGTTCCACAAGGCGTCTGTGCGGGGCAGAAAGTTCTGCGAAAACCGCACGGTTGTGGAATGCCAGCCATCGACATGGTGAGGATGATACCTGGCGGTCTGTCGTGTCGTGTGTAAACACTTTTATGATGAATATTTCATTTAGTTTCAATATTTTTAATTTATACTTTTAACAATAATGTCTACATTACAGAAGTTTTATCGTTTCAATTTCGATCACGTCCTGTTGCAACCTACACTTTACGCTTATCGTGTGGTTTCTAATAATAATATTAGGTACTTGCTATTGTACACTAATTTTTTTCCTAGAATATTCTTTTAAGTTCTAATTAACACGATAACCAAATAGCATAACTTTAATGCCCTCATTTACTTGAACAGTACAGACTAGACTTTTCAACCGTATTTGAAAAAACTAGGTTTCTAGACTAATGTTTGGTTTTGTTTCCAAGGAAACATAATAATGGATAGGTATTGCATGAAAAAGAAAATTCACGCGACTTTACAATACTCTGGGGAAATAATTTAAAGAGGGTTATTTGAAGTACATAAAATTATGTTTGCATGTCTTCAGAGACCAACACGAATAGGGAATATTGACGCACACAGTATCAGGAGTCCAGAACGTGAGGTGACACGGACTTGGTACTTCCCCGAACATATTTACGCAATATTAAATCATACTTCATACACGCGGTAGCTGACATGGACGGGCATATTATAGGCTACTTTTTTTTTAATTCCGCACTGTCTAAATGGCGACCGTACCACATCGCTGGAAAGGGAGGACCGATTTTGACGGGACTTTGACTGGAAGGTAGCTGGTAGAAGGTAGATCCACGCGGTAATGTTACAGACGACCATTTATTTTAAATTCTGCGCTAACGAAGTTCGGGGACGGCTATTCGTTAATTAATAAATTCGTATTAAAATAACGATAAATTATCCATCTGTTTAACATTGACTTAACTATATAACTATATTTACTTTTTGTACATTTTTACAAAAGTATTATTAATTTAAGAGG
>JAOCNA010000004.1:5156656-5169059 GCA_026546675.1 Papilio helenus
TCAAAAACTACTGGGCCGATTTTAAAAATTCTTTCACCATTAGAAAGGTAATTTATCTGTGAGTAACATAGGCTATAATTTTTAATTTCACGCGGACGATGTCGCAAGCAACATCTAGTGTAACTTTCGGACGCGACATCATGTGGAATTAAAAAAGTAAGTACCCAATGTGTTCCAGACTATCCTCTACATCTGACTCATCAAGATCCGTTCAGTTTAGGCTACAAACAAACATCCATCTAAACATCGCATCTATATATATAAAAGAAAGTTTTGTTAGTTACACTATTTATAACTAAAGAACGGCTTTATATGGCTGAAAATTGGTGAAGGAGGTAGCTTAGAGCCAGGAGACGGACATAGGATACTATTTATTCCGTTCAACAGAAAAAAAACACAAAAAAGTTTTACCGAGTCGCGGGCGAAAGCTATAAACGAATAAAATACAAATCTTACTAATGTAATAAATGCAAAAGTTTAGAAGGATGGATGGGTGGATGGATGTTTGTTACAGTTCGTAGCCTAAACGGCTGAACAGATCTCGATGACATTTGGCATAGTCTAGAAGAACACATAGGCTATTCGCTTTTGTGTTTTTTTTAATTCCACGCGGACGGAGTCGCGGGCGAAAGCTAGTTTATAATATTAGTAAGATGTCCGATATAGTTATCGATCGCGACATAACATTGTTCCTTGATGACACATACACAAGTACCAAGAAACTTCCACAGAATATAGTTAAATATTCAATGCTATACAAAATCAATATATCTTTCGCAAGGTTAACCTTACTTCTATATCAACTAGCTGTTGCTCGCGACTTCGCCAGCGTGGTATTAAAAAATATAGCCTATGTTACTCACAGATAAATTACCTTTCTAACGGTGAAAGAATTTTCAAAATCAGCCCAGTAGTTTTTGAGTTATTTCAATACATACGAAAATACAAAAAACAAATCTTTCCTCTTTATAATATTAAAAATAGATAAAAAAATTAAAATCAGTCTAGTTTCTTCTGAAATTTGAGTTCCCAAATTCCATTTAGTACATAGTTATAAGCATGATTTAAATTAGTTTATAAATCTTCCCAGTAATCTCGTCGCTTAGATAAAAAAGTCAATTCAACTGAAACATTGTTTCGATATCACATTCACACAGTACGCTGTACATTACAGTTCCATGTACTAATTGTAGTGCTGAGCAATCAGATTGACAAAGGCAACCAATTGAAGCAATTACGATACTATTAGCCGTTGTTGTGGCCACCGATTGTTAATTACACATCGAAGGGGCGTCTGTTGCAGCTGTTGCACCGTATTGAAATGCAACTCTTACCACTGCATTTAGTTCGGTATTTTACATGTTACTGTTTTAAATGTACTTATAACAGGCGTCTATAATGTTTAATAACACATTGGAGTTATGTTTAAGGACAATCAATCGAACAACACATATTTTTGGGATAATTAGTTGCACGAATGACAAATGAACAAATCTTACAACGCAAAGAGATTTGAATCTTCTTTTATTGTATGTTTCCCCCCTAATAACTCTTAATTTCCCTAACTTGCTTATAAGACCCTTCGTATACGAGCAACGTAAATCATTGAAACTCGGCAACATTAGTTCATAAACAACTTACTAAATTCCGTACACATTCACCTGTCGCTGACATTTCATTCGTGGCCAAAGCCAGTCGCTCGCTACCTGCTTACCAAGAGATGTTTAACATGAGAAAAGTCGCTGGGATTTTCAAGATGGCGGACTAGGTAGGTACATCTATGCAGTTAACACTTTATAAATTCGTGTTAGCTAAGCCTATACTTAGGAAATAGATAATTCGCGTCGGCGATTCTATGTTGCTTGTACGGAGTGCGCGCTGGTATACATAATTAGTTTCGAGGATTTATGTTTCCTTATGTAGGATGAGCCTAAGAGTAGTGTATTACTTTACAATTGAACTATATTTCTTAAACATATCTTCTTTAGTATGCATTTCTTAAACTTTACAAAGAGATCGATCTATTTAAACGAGTCGTTCGTATAGATCGGGTTACAAAAGTCAATAAACATCGAGAATCGTGACTAAATTACACAGCATTGATGTTGATCAACATACGTATCCACGTACATATATAGTGCAGTTTTATCGATATGTTGACGCAATCGTGTAAGATTTATCGATGCACAACATCGATGTCAATCGATAACGCGTCGCTGAATCGTAACTGTCGTTTGATAGAAAATAATGGGGCTCTTAAGTTTATTTATTCGAAACCTATCATTTAAAATATCGATCGGGTGATATTTTGTACGGTTTACGGTTTCAAATGATAAACAGTCAACACAGAAATATAAATGCTTAGATTGAGAGTCGAATTACTTGATTTCGTTGCAACGTTGCAACATATAATAAATTTGGCTTACAGAAAAGGTACTATATTTTTTATGCTATGAAAGTTTAGTATCTACTAACACAATAAATACACGAGAAGGAATTTTTGCTTTTACTTTTGCAAAAATATCGATATACTGAAATAAGAATTTAGTTGTAGGTTTATGCTCGTTACGATATGGCGGTACTTTTAAAAGCTTTGAACTTCTATCATACCATATAGTGGCAATAAATTCGTTAAGTTTATTTAAATACGCCATAACTAATAACATTGATTATAGAAGTGGTTTCGAGTTTGTTGTTGCGTCTACTCGTCATGTTGGTACCGCATTCTTTAGGCACTTTCCAATTTTATCGAAATAAGGATGAAATACCAAATTAGATGTACATATATCGATAAACTATACTTTACTATTCTATTAGGAAAATAGGAACTACAGGTATAATTACCTGCAATGTATTGACTACAGTATTAATTATAAGTTTGTACGTGGCAATTAACAGTGCTAAAAGGCATTGTACACGATCAAGTTTTTTTTACAAAATTTACCAATGTGACAAACAACATTACTATTGATAGAGTTCAGCTTATTTTGATGTTTGTCATATTTAAGATATTGGATGAATTGGTTGATAAAAATATAGCTCGTTTCCCGAAAACCTATTTGTGTATGGGAACAATTAACTCTAATAAGGCTAATTTGAATATCTGTACATTTTTATGACACTTTCGTATCTTAACGTGGCTTACAGTGATTGTACAGTATACCAGTAATTATGTTCGGTACCTAAATTGGTAGCTGTACTAACTCGATCATGTTATGTTATATTGTGTGCGAACTTAATGACACATATAATACCTATCAAAGCTTATCACAAGTTGATCACACACTGAAAAGTATACCAGCTTAAGATTAAAGACTATTATACTTAATGTTATGTTGTATCATGGAAAATCCAAGGGACACGTTTAAGTTAGTGATGTATATTATAAGAATATAAGAATAAAACATATATTAGTGGTAGGAACAAATGTAAGCGGCGGCGCGCATTGATTTCGAGTACAGAAAAAGCTGTAGCGGTAAACTTATTATGTCAACAGTTTCGCATAGAAACTTTATAAGTGAACGGTGTAACGCTGACTCCGGATACATCCGAATTCCAATTACATCACTGACGAGTCCATTTCACTTTCCGACCTACCCGGAAGTGAATTCCTAAGCGCGAGCATACCGCGCGCCCGATTTACGGTCGCAGCGCAGTTATGAACCTTATGGATTCCAAGAATAGAGTTCTGCCATCGAGCCTTCGTGGACAGCGTCGGAGACGAGCATAAAACGTCGAAGCGGATGTGAATGTTTGTTGGAGTTACACGAAAAGTGACTTAGCTTTGTTGCGTTAGAGTGTAAAATATTGTGCGGTTCGGGCGTACGGTCGCGAAAGTCGCGGCAACTTTCACGAGGCGACGGGATGGGGGCGCAAGAGACGGCCGCGCGGGGCCTTCGACGCGACGGCCCATTGACGACACCGTGACCTAGATACCGAGGTTCCATTCATACGGCGGCCTCGCCGCCGATCTGCACACGCAGGACCAAAGCTTGCACCGCACACTCACCGACGTCAGATTTTCCATCGAGCATTTACACGAATTGCGCCGGTAGTGGCGGCAACAGCGATAGATGTGGCGGCTATCGCAATCGGAGTTGGTGGGTGCGCGAAGACAAAGGCTAGCACCGTACTTGTTCAATTACGAGTCTTAGTGAGGTCACGACATAGTCACAACTCATGTCTACCCCTATTTTGATGGTTTACTTGGCGTTTGCGTATCTACTGTGTAGGATTCGATACTGCATCGTTCACATAGTTACTCCATAATTCCTATACATTTTGAGTGTGATTCCATACGATGCTTCAAAAGATTTTGACAGAGAATGTAAAAAGCAATTAATACATACATCTTCATTTATAACATATATATTCGACTTTCTCTCACAATCGAATATTCTCACAACCCAAAAATGCCTTTCATAACGTAATGAATGATATGTTACTGACCGATTTCTACGCCATTTAACACTTTTTACGAACGCTTTGTTTGTAACGCTATAATTATACGCAGAAGAAATCGTTACATCAATTATACACAACGGGTTTGTACCAAACATTTATACGTCCATATAACATTCCGCAATACGTAAATACAAATTTAAATGCCGTACGTCGCTCGCTCGAGTATCCGGCATGTTAAGTAAAAGTTGAGTAGTGTACATTAAGTTACATTTGATACTATGACACAAAAGTCCTATGTTCAAATGAGCAGCAGTCAACATCGACAAATAGGTTTTGTTTCAACATTTATGTCGTACAATGACGGATGTAAGGAGAATGCAAGGAGAGCAGCGATAAGATTCCATAGTACAGGGTCATCAAGAGTTACATTAATACAGATGCGTGTTGGATAGTGATCGATGAAGTGGTGAGACTAGGCAGCGGCGGCGGGGAGGCGCGAGGCGGGCGGAGGCCGGCCGCCAGACAGCGGGGCTCCGCTGGGAGGCCAGCAGCAGCCTCTTGCATAGCGCCCGCCACCGCCCGCCACCGCCGCCCGCCACTGCCGCCGTGACAACAAATCTGCTCCACTTCGATTCGAATTGCATTATTATATCGATTCTGATTTTTTGAACACATTTTGTGAATGCTTTTTTAAATAACTTTAACATAAAACATACGAACGTATTTAATAAATGTACAAGACCAATTAGAATATTTCGATATTTCTGAACAAATAGATAACACGCAAAATAAAACTATTTTTTTTAATGTTGGTAGATTTTTGTTATAAGAATTATTTAAAAACGCAGATTTATTTATTGATAATTAAAAACAACCTATTGAAGTCTATACGTTAAATAGAGATTTGAATTTAAGTGAAGTTTCAGATTAATGAGTCTTATAGTTGAAGCTACTAAGTAGCTATTCGAAATTATTGTTTTTCAGAGAAAATGTGAGAGACGTCAATACGTATTTATATTAAAAGTCTTAGCTGTGGAAGCCAACGGTACCTTAACAAAACCACAATTGCAAACTTGTGCTCTACTTGTTCTGAATAATAAGAAAGTTTAGATTAAAGATTAGTCAAATAAGCTCAGTAGTCTTTTGGTGACATGTAACAAACTCGAACGTTAAGTTTTTAAACTATAGAACCGCTGTTTTTCTCTGAAAAGTGATATGATGTAAAACTCTTATTTTATTAACTCCTAATTGTCCTTAGCTAGTCCTTTTCTAGATAACAACAACTTTTGTCGGTGTCCAATTTTATTCTTACTAACTTATCTTTTTCAAACATGTTTTGAGGTTTTACTATAGCAAACTCGAATAGCGGACTCTACCGGTGGAAATATACATGTCAACAGGGTGTTGAAAATAGCTTGATCTTAATCACAATGGTTACAAAAATTTCCTACAAGTGGGACTGACAGCTGCCCACATTGCAGAGAGAGTCCGGACGCTCCACATTGGACTGCCTGTATTAGACAACATTGTTGCTTATCGGCTGCCGTTCATATAAACACACGTTACTAAGCATTTATGTTAAACACAAGTTCAGACTTCTAAATCGAATCTAAACTTAAAACTGTCTTATCCATCTACAATCATCGTAATATATTCTCGCTGCGGAACTGATGAAAGGTATCCATATCGTTCTGTTTTAAAAAATCTTCCCTATATTCAAATTACAACTGTAAAAAGACGTCATTTAAATAAGTAAAACTGATAGTTTTCAAATAACATTCAAATTTTGTTAACGTAGATGATGTTTGGGAATTTTATAATTAATACAAAGAACTTTTTTATACGAGAGTCAATCGATGTACGAGTATTTACACGATTTTCCCATCGTGACATTACGATATTGTCATTGATAATTAAGCTTAAGTGAGCGTTTCGATCCCTTCACTTATTCAGTTAACTTGGCGAGTTGTCAATAGTAGGTAGTGCGCGGAATTCGCTACACAAAGAGACTTCATGAAGCAAGTAACGAGATATTTTGCGGCTCTCGGGTGCGACGGCGAGCGGCGGCTGCCGGACGGACTCACAAAGATTCTCCTTACAATGGCAGAGCTAGCCCTATGTTTAAGTGCATCGAGATCGGCGTCGGCGCCGCGCACGTCACGCGACCGCATTCCATGGCGCCTCCATTCATGTCGTGCGAGCGAGAGAGACACCATAGAACCTTTAGAAGGAAGGAGAAAGGCGAGCGAGCGCCGTTACCCAGTATGGGAATGCAATTCGTAAGCGCACGCGCACGGTGCGGTGGACGCCGGACTCTGCCGCCGCGCATAAGCGCGTCCCGCTCGCTCGCCACGGAGCGCTCCTTTCGGCGGAGCATATCTGGCCGTGCGTATGTTTGCATACCGCCGGTGTGATTTGATCGATCGCCGGTTTCCTGTGAGAAACGCAGGTTGTTTGTCGAGTCAGGTGGCTCGCTGCATTACCGTTAGCTTTTTGTGTGTTTGGAACGCACGCATTACTCTTCCCCAGCCCTTTCCTACCCTATCCCCTTATCTATCAGGATTACTCTAAACGCCTATTACATTCTTATTATTTTTAATCTATCTTCACGCCATTTTATAGCATACTTGTAATCGTATATGCAAAAAAGTAAATAAATTTTAGAGAATTATAGATAAAAAGCTAAATACGAAAATATGGATTATCAGTATTATTCCATAAAGATGATCACGTTGAAACGTACATAAACATATAATTACATAGATATACACAAAGCGAGCGCGAGCCGAATACCTACAATTTTCTATTACGAACTAAGAGGAATGTGGTTAGGCACGACGCGACTCTAAGATCATAGCTAAAACAGGTTAATAGTATTCAACCTCATGTTCAAGTACCAATGATACTTTATCGACGTAGTCTACATACTTTGTATCTTAAGCCGCGTTCCTACTAACGTCGTAATATGATACGTATAATTACATAGTTATTCGCCACTATGAAGAAATTCGATGCTGCCTTTAAACAAAATATGAAAAAAACAATGTCGACCCGATATAGTTATGCTTAGTCACATCCGCCTGTTGCCATACAGTACAATAGCGAGAAATCTAAACATGAGCAAAATGAACAAAGTGCTTTCTTTGACGGATTGGAACTGTTATTGTGTTACAAACGACTTTGCGTCTCTTTTGCTAACTCATATTCGTAGAAATCGACTCGTTACACATATCAATATAACTACAAAGACAAAAAGTAATTGTTAGATTCTAAAATAGTTAGAGACTTCGGTGAGATTGTATTATAAAATGATGAGATGTAGAAATTGTCCACAATCGCATTTTGGGCTCCGGCCAATAATGTCACAATAATAAGAAAGATGTAAACACAGCCGCATTCTTATTTAAAAAAATAAGGTCGAATCGTTAAGGTCGTCTCGTCTGCACGCGAGATGTCTCGCCAAAATGTGACTCATTATGTAGTCTACAAAGAAACAATCTATTTTAAACGTAAAATATTTATTAATTGTGGGTACACTTTAGCGCAGTATTAACTCAAAACTGGAATCCTTTTACTAAACGAGGATATCGTTTCCTACCATAGGCAATGCTCCTGTCAGCTCAGACAAACGTTTCTCGATATCCGGTAACTTTAAGTTTTGTAAAACAATAAAAAATGACAATGCCAAGATTGGAAGAACCCACATTGCGATTGTATTGCTCAACGATGTTTATAAATTTCCATTTGGTGTCCTACAAGTCGAGTCATAAGCTGTAGTAAGATATGGAAATAAAATTCATTCTGTGACCCTTGCTGGGCCGCATCATCCATGTAAATGTACATACATGATGTCACGCCTTAACGCTGAGCAATACCGTATCGCACGTATAGGTATGTGTGACGACGCATTCTAGGCGCCGATGCGGATTTCCTTCGGCGAGTGCAGCATTCCTCGCGAGCCTTCGGGCTTAGTCAGTGTACGCATTAGCCGGTAATAGCGTGGATGTGGTCGTTCCACAGCGATCAGATCTTTATGAATGGCAAGCACGTGCTAGCCTGCTGCCGGCCCAGCGACGTATAGGCGACGCGTCATCTCCAATTACCATGTCCCTCTTACCGTTAATGTTCCGTTTTTATATTAAGTTATACCAATATCAAAGAAAAGGCAGGACCATAATTTATTAGGTTGCCTAAAGAGCAATCTTAATTTCAAATTTTACTGTCACTTATTGTCCTGTTCCTTCCCTAAAAAAGATTAATGTCCAGATCCACATGGATTTCGAAAACAAAAATTCACATACATTTTCGATGTAAAAACCCTTAGTTCTCTAAGTATTGGTCAAGTTAGTACTGAAATAACGCTACACATTAAGCTTATCAGAACAATTTTTCCTAAAAAATCATAGCTAAGTTTGAATGTTTTTACTGCTTTTACAAGTGTAAAACGGAGCCATTTTTAGTCACGGAACAAGATGACGCTGATATCTGAGTCACTCATTCATTAATTCGCGTGTAGGGCGACGGCGGCGCCACCTGACAGGGAGGTGCGCACCTATATACACTCATTGCCAAGTTTATTCATATTATTTACTCATGCAATACTTGGAATGACTATGAATATGACAGGAACCGGTCCACGTAAACGATAATGATTCACAAGCCGAGAAGCAAGACATAATCAAATACTGAATTCGAAATAAGGGAGTTATTTTCCGCTTGACGTATAATTCACATTATTATTACCTTAACATTGGTAAATAGCATATTATATGAATCGATCAATTATTACACAACAATTTTCTATAGTACATGGGCAAATTAAAAAAAAATTACAGTGGAAATTATATTTGAAATTAAAGGGTGCTAAGTTAGGGTAACTTTTTTCTTCATTTAGGCGCCTGTTTAGTATATCTTTTTATCCTGTCGTGGCTTTAAACGGTTTGGAAAATATTTATAATACTATGTAGAAATAGAAATTTATATTAAGCCCGTTAAGATTCTAAGATTGAAAAAAATATTTTTAATCTTTCAATCAAAATCATTAATAACTAGAAAGGGTATGTAGGTAAAATCCTTACTCTATGGTAATTAGATAAGAAATAGAGATTGCTTATAGGTTTATTAATTACAAGTAGTTAGGCCGCGAACGCACTACGCAGTTCCCGCGCCAATTAGTGCACAATGACGCGCGCAGTGACGTCCGCTGCGCCGCTGACGCAGCCAGCGCCCTCATGTGATTGCACTTTACACTAACAAACGTTACGCCACATAGCTCAAATGACGAATGTGTTATTGTTTAATTAATTCTGCGTAGTTCGTTAGATAATATGAAAATTTAACGTTACAAAATCCACAAGTTAGGTATTTGTTTGTGGGACAATAATGCATTGTAAAACATTTTCTATATCTACATTATAAAATACGCAAGAAAAAAGACGTATAATTTTTCTTAGACACCAAAGAAGGGCTATTTAAAGAGTATTCGTTTCATCACAACACAAACGCGTGCGAGGCGGCGCTAGCGTACAGGAAACAGTAAAAGCGCAATGTATTCGGCGCGGGCGCATCTCTCCGGAAATGCGTTTTCCGGCAGCGCGTCGCCTATTTCCGGCTCGCATCCTTTCCTTTACGGCCGCCCCGCCTGATACATCTCTATTTCTGGACCGAGACATGTTTACATCCACAAATCGTATCGTTCATTTAACTCTACACGAATAGACAAGTGTTAAAATTTTATTTGACTACAAATGCAGTTGGATAATTTATAAAGACAAAAAAAAATGTTAAAAGCCTATAAATACAGCAAAATATCATTCATAGACCACTTTCGTACGCGTTTCGTAAATAAGCAAAAACATATTGATAAAAAAAACTAAGGATATTTGTGCCTTTTATTGTTGTTATTGTAATACAAATATACACGATTCACGTAAAACATTAAGTAAACGAGCTCTTAAAATTCCATTCATATTTTTAAATGCAAAAATAATCGAATCAAGTTTCATGAATATAACCAGTGAACTTTAAAGCTCGTTAAATATCTACTTGTTTACGAAAACAAGTATTAAATAAACATTATTACACATAACGTAAGTCTCACTTCCGATATAAATTGAAAACAGCCAAATAATTAATCCAGAAAGTCAAGCGACAGCTGTCTACGAAATAAAAAGTAAAGAATTTGTAATCACCGGAACTGAAGAAAAAATATGAATACAGCGAGCGAGTGTTTTAGAAAGTATCGCTTTAGTGAAGAATTCGTTATAAAGTGGTATGAAAAGGTATTGTTTGTGGTGGCAGTGGAAAAAAGGTACAAAAGTAAACAGTTGCGCATTCCTTTGGCTAGTGCACGTGGCGCATTCCAGCGGGGTCATGCACCACGCGGCGCGCGCGTGCCTCAAAACAAACGCAACCTGCGCCCGCCTCCGCCTCCGCCTCCGCGCCTCACCTAACACGTCTCCTAGCGAAAAATAAACTACTCCTGACCACTTACTTCCTTTTCCTTCATAATATTTATTGCCCGACTAACAGGAGGATTATGCTTTTCGTGTTGTTTTGTCACGGAGGAACAATCTGTCAGGCTATTTGTGTTTTTAATTAATTGATCATTAGTTATAATATAATCTTTACGTTTGTACAATAAATACGTCCTTTTTTAACAAAAAAAATACTTAAGTACGTTTAATTTAATCAACAATTACTTTCGTTTCTATAAACCACAATTGGGCTTAACAAATATTGAAAATTTATTTTAAAATTACATCAAACGGTAACAAGGAAAATGGTGAATTTGAAAGTTGCATCATTCGGCGAGGTTATATAGTACTCGGGTGGCATTCCGTGGTGATGGGAAAGCGGCAGAAAGTCGGGCGAGGGCGGAGGGTCGGAGGCTCGGAAGGAATGCGGCCGGACGCCGAGCGGCCCCCGTGCCCCGCGCCGCACCCCTCGCGCCCCTGTTCCCGCGCCACTCGCCTGCCACCACGTTTATTTAACTTCTGCGATTCTCAATATTCTCGCCGCTGTGTAAATCACATTTCAAACTATACGTGTTGTACTTTGCTGGCAACGGAAAGATCATGAGGTTTTATTCTGAATGAACTATCAAAGATAAAAATGTTCTTTAAAGAAATTCATATATGGACATTCGCATGAAGGAATTTGATTCTATTGTTATATTTTTGTAAAGAAAATAAAAGGTAGTTTTAATTTTAGGTGCTTGTATTAGGAAGTTTTGTGAAAACCACAGATGCTACGAGAAGTCATAGCCGTTGACTTGATAAAGTTATTCGAATTCATCAAGTTCGTGAAATATTTAATTGCATGAAGTTAAAATCGCTTAGGCAAGTCTGTGTAATAACACAAATATACTACAATACACAGGTCCATATCACCTGATAATGACTAGATAGCTTTAATCAAAGTCACCCATTACTATACGAGGGGAAATCCTCGATATATTTTTTGTTTCTAAAGTATTTATTTTAAACCAAATTTTAACACAGAGAAAAAAACCTTGGCTAAATTTCAAATTGTCTTAAAAATTCGTTCTAGGCGATTTCATCATTCATATCACTTTGAAATAATTTTGAATGAATGTGAATGAAAAGAAACCCATGTTTCCACTATAACTAAATTATAATCAAGTAACAACATGTAACAAATTTCGATTTTAACGTCGAGGAACGTCTGAAATAAAATTAGTTAATAGGCGCGAAAACGTAGGAATTCACATAAATACTGTATCAAATCGGAACGATCGATTTATTTTTGAATAAATTCATGTTTTTATGTGTGTGAAATGATAAATTTTAGCAGTGCAATTTTAACGTACATTTCCGACGTAAGAGTGTGAGAATTTTTAAACTAATTCGGTAATAGAGTTTAAAAATTTCATACAGTACAATTTTGAAAAAATAAAAAAAAATAATCAAACGCGAATAAGATGAACAGTGTTGTAATAAGATGTGTCGACAAAGGCTCGTCAGACATCGAGTGTTAG
>JAOCNA010000004.1:5179295-5190216 GCA_026546675.1 Papilio helenus
TTTATAAAAACTCCTTTTCTTTTGGTAGTTAGTTATTCAATGTTAGTTATAAAAATGTTAAATCACGAAATATCAGCCCGTTCCAACGATTGTAGGCGGAAGAAAGGTTTAAATGGAATTGGCCATGGAACGGGAACTTACCTAGTTACTGTAAATATTTTTGTAAGGAAAAATTCTTCGAATACTTTCCGAACTACGTGCATTTAACATGCGGGAAAGAAATTACAAATTACTGTTATAATTCCTTTAGCCACGTACACGTGGCAACATGTATTGTTATTGCCAATCAGCGTTAACAATAGCTGATATGCATTACCTAAATTCGACACTGACGATTAAAATGTATGTTATTGCAATAATTATTAACTTTATAACAAATATTAAAACATCGACAGAATTCTAGATCGGCATTTTATTGACGATTTTAGGTCGTGAGTTGTTTTTTTAATTTGTCAAAACCTCATAGGCAAAAGTGCCTATAAATACGTCTGCGCAGAATTTAAAAAATTTTTTAAGTGTCAAGTTGAAAACTCTTCCAGACATCGTTCTACATCACTACCAATTTTCATCCAAATCCGTTTAGCCGTTTTGGAGTTATAGTAACAAAGATCCAGTTATCTAAACTTACGAGTTTATAATGTTAAGAAATAAAACTTAAAATTTGCAATAAGATAATAAAAAAACGAACTGATGCAGTAGTACGATTAAAAAAAAAACGGAAAGCATAATTTTCCCACATTATTATTGTTACCTGCACGATTTATTGAAAGGCCGTGACATTGTAACACAAAATGAACAAATACTTGAACGGAATAAGTACTCTGATTAAAAAAATACAAATAGATTAAAACGAACCAAACAGAAACTACACACCTATACTAATTATAATATAAATATGCGACATGCTACTTATTAATTTAAGCAAATATTTGAATGTATCGTCAACATTTTACAAATGTCACATCAACCCTTAATACCAGTACGTTAACTTGTATATTAAACACATGCGTGTATGTACATATTTACGAATCTAAACTAAACTATGAAGTCACCGTGAGCCACATCAAAATTCATCAAGTAATGTCCGGCTCTATACAGGCGGAAAAACTGACATAACATGTAAAGCAGGTCTCGACATTCCTAAATATTTCCGCGTAAACTGATCGACTAACAAGAAAATGCTTAAATTTTCTTTGAATACCTTATATCACAAATACGAATGATTTTTTATATTTATGATTGCAAAGTGGTATAAAACCAAGAACAGTTCGACACGATCGATTAAACCTTATTTCGGAGAATTATAAAACTACGTGAATTTGAATAACGGTTCTTAAGAAGAACGTATGACGCAGGACGCTTGGACGTGCACATATGTGATACAGTAAGATTACGCCTAAAGACTTTATTCATTCTTAAACGTTTGTGCGCATGCTTTGTATTTCGTTTAAATCAGAAAAGTTTCAATTAATTTAGCGCTCTATTTTAGGGTGGTTAGTGTCACTCGAGAATAATTCATAGCATAAGATGCCTCTTTCTGTCAGGAGCCCTGGGCAGTCGCCCAACCGCGTCATGATAACGCCGTCTTGGGTTATGTTAATTTTGCTTCATTTAAAATTTGAAATTTCCATGTAACCATTCAGACTCCTACCACAATTGTATGTCGTATATACGTCACGTCATAAATAAAATTTAACGACTTGATATCGATACAAATTAGTACATGACAACTGCTGCATTTGAATGAATGACTCTAAATTACGAGACAATAAAAGTATGAGAACAGAAACTTTAGAACGAAGGTGAGAAGGCAAAACTGTTTAAACTTTTGTGAGACAATATTATAAAACAAACATAAGAAGGTCACTCTGTCCGTTCTATACACTGATCTCTATAAATAAATGCTGGATAGGTTGGGAATGACGGATTTTACATCGTTACAAAAAGACAATACACAAATAAAACCTATTCTCTATTATTAGTATGAGCTTCAATACCACTGGCGACACCTCCAAATAAAATAGGCATAAAATACCTCGGCTTAAACCTGTCCAGTTGTATATAGAGGTCAATGATTCCGTATTGAATGTTCATCGATGTTTGCTAAAACACAAGTAGAAATTAAAGTAACATACCAATGAAAGGTGAGAATGATGGTGAGGTCGCCTGCGCTGCGCAGTGTGCTGGTTGCTGATGCAGTCCGCGAACTCCGCTGGCTGCTCAAGCGTCACCACGCTCGTAGGGTTCGAAGGCCGCTGGTTCAGGGCGGTCATCATCTCCAAGTCTTCCAGCTTCTCTTTAGAATCTTTGCTCTTTGTTATAGCTGTAATAAAAAATATCATCCATACAACATACTACTAGTAAACTCCGGCTGTTCGGGAACCGATGCATTAAATGTTTTAAAATCTAAATAGTACAGAACACTAAATATTTTTCAAGTGTTGAAAGGTATATTTTTTTTTTCTAGAAATAATCATGTCGGCTCGTAAAAATGGTTACCATTAAACATTCAATAAAAATATAAAATTGCCTCACACAGAGTAGTGTATTAGGTTCAACAAGCAATACTTTAGTGTAGCGTTCTCATTCTATATCTACACTAAGGGACGACATGGCCACCTCTTAATAAGGCCAAAGAATCAATTGGCCGAATGGTAAAATAATTCCCATTGGTATATGTGTGGTATAGTCAGAGCCAAACATAATAGAGTAATATTTAAAATACTTGTATAACGATAATCCCAACAATGTCTGTCATATTAAAATGAATACATTCCTTTGTATATAATACCATTCATTGTCAACAAAGATAGCACAGTAATATAAGTTGTAGCCAAGAAGCCAGTAGTAAGCTTCCAGATAAGATACAATCTTCCAATGCTAAGATTAAAGTCGTTAAAATATGATAAGAAAAATGATTTACTTTAGAACCTAATTAAGAGATGGCAAATAACTTTAAGTATTTACAGATCTACAGATCTATGAACAATGAGTTCCTTGTATTTTGCCAGTCAACTGATACCTGACTTTACATTTGTAAGATAAATAACTTTGACATTTTGTACATTTTAAAAGCAAACTGAATACAAGGAAAACTGACACAAAGTACATTGAAACATACAAGTAAATGTCAACCAGGTTTCTCCAACATGAAATTTATTGCCCATACTTATAGAGCAATAACTTCCCAAGTTATTTTCCTTGCAAGACAAGTACACTAAGTTGTTTTAGAGAGCAATAAAAGGGTTGGTAATTTGCCTTCTCAATAGAGCTGAACTATTCTTGTAACACTGTAACATTCAGTACCACCAACTCTCATTGTATGTTGAAGATCTACTTTTGTGTAATAACACTACTTACTAATTGAAAAAGGAAAAACCCATTTGACTGTACAACGCTCAAGGGAAATATACAAATTTAATTACATCTCATAATGAAATTCACTTACATAAAAGCCTACAAATGCATGAAAAACATTACCCTGGGAATCAGTCAGGTAAATGGTGACATAAAAGTTACCTATCGATAAGACAACTGGAACATTTTCCACAAACAGTTTGCTTAAAAATGCACACAAGTAACAATAAATTACTAAAACCGAGTTATTTTAAACAAAATATGTAGCGTAATTTAATTATTTGATCAGCATTTCCTATTTGCATTGTTTTATTTGAAAAAAAAAATGTTATATTAACAGTCATTATGTTTTTACGTTAAAAATGAGGAAAATAACCTAGTTTTTGCATTCAAAAGTAATATATTAAATGTAATTGAAATCAAAAGTTCTACGGTCTATAGTTTTCCTATAGTTATAATTCTTTTGTTGGGTTTTTCAATTAAAATTAGAATATTAAAACACTCACAATATGTACACCAAAACTTACAAATCTTGACCTTAACATTACCTTGTAAATTTAAATAAAGCTGGACAAATATTGCATATTGACTTAACACGAAAATAGCAAAACTGAGAAAAAATTCTCTAACCAAAAATGAAGCATCTGTAATTTTACTTACAACTAATATAAAGAAATTTAATTCCTACTTAAATCAACAATAAAAAAAAAATAGTATTTTTATAAATTGCAATAGAGTAAAAAAAAATAATCTTGAAGACTGATTAATTTAATCTATAATAATAAATAATCAATTATTTCTTAATTGCCAGTATTTAAATAATTGTTTTCAATGAGCCCAAAATGTAGATAATTGCATTTCAGATAAAGTTCAAATATTATTAATTGAGTTCATTCGATGCATGTTTAATTGTAATCTCACTTGCATCATCACCATCATCACCAGCTCACTATCCCCACCGAGGGTCTCGGAGCCTACCCTATTTAGGGTGACTTATACAAATTCTTTTAATAAATGTAAACACACCTAAATATTTAAAAGTAATTAAATATGAAAATTATATCTTTTTAAGAAATTTAATTAAAACTGGACTTTATCTTTCTTTGTATTTATTTGACTAAATGCCGAAACATGTTAATTTTGTATTTATTCTTTCTTAATCAAGGCTTACTTATAAGAAATTTATACTTACAAGTAGCACTAGATGTATGTTTCTAATTTACTAATCTAATAGCACTATGTATCCATAGATTTATGAATCTAGATGAAAAGATTCAAAACTTTATTACAGTTTTCAAAATTGAAGATTTGGTATTCCATGCAGTCAATATTCTACGCATAGTTTGTTAATTAATTAATTTAATAATGGAAAAAATGTTTGTGATGTTAAATAAATTTGTTTTTAAATGTTTTTTTATAATTAGTTTCAACACTGTAACTTGTATCGGAGTTTAAATCTGCCTAAATTTATATGTGGCAAACATAATTATGATAATTAGTTATCATTTTATACATGATATATATTAAAATTCACATTACCTCTTAGATTTTATTTTTATGCAAATTAGAACACTATAATTACTTGTAAAGCATTTAAATTAAAGTAAAAATTCCACTTACTTATCATCATATTCGTCGAATTGATTCCCAAATAATCCAAGAATTTATCTGTTCCAAACACAAAGACAGCACCAAATAAAAATCCTGCTGCAACTGGAACAAATGCATATTGTCCTTTTTCTCCGTATGTTCCAGAGGTTTTACACATTTCTATATCAGGCTCCAGTAGGGACCAGTAAGACGCTGCAGTCATAACCCCCGCAGCAAATCCAAGTGATACATCAAGTAACTTCCTCTGCAATATAATCCCACTATGAGTTCATGTTTAGGATATACACTAATTTAGACAACATTCAAATACGTACATGTTTCCCTCTGATAAAAAATACACAACCGGCGCCTACAGCTGTAAGACCCCACGTCAAGAGGGTCCCTAAAAGGGCTTGGGTCACTGCACCGTAGCCAGGTATCATTTTTAATATGATTAAGTACTCGTTCCTTTTTAAGTACTATTTACTGATAACATTTCAAGTAATGTTTTTAAAATAAGAGCAAGTTATCTTACACCATCTTTATATAGCTACACAACACTCCACATGTTTACGTACGACTGCTGATGAGTGGAATTTGCATAGTGAGTAGTGACGTGCATTACGCTCGACGTCAGAAAATCGATGTAAGTTATATCGATGAAAAGCTCAATACCAGTTTACATTGACCTCTTTAAGACCTTTTTTTTTATATAAACGCGTATTAGGTCTAGGTCTTTCCTCTGTTGCATTATTCTAACAATCTTTTAGCAGACTTTGCGATCGTTGAACAAATACGATGTTAGGCCAAGTTAGGTATATTGTACATTTTTGTTGTATCATAGCTTCGTGGCATTTTTGAGCATAAATCACGTTTTAATGTTTATTTGAGAAGTTAGGATGCGGAACAACACTACACAGCAGGTTTTTTTTTGGCTAATTTAGTTTTTATAGAAATGAAATTATTTTGATAAGATTGTTTTTAATTTTCTATAACGTTTAAGTTAATATATAATGTATCTTTTTGGCAATAAATGTGTAAAACGTTTTTGAAATTTAACATCTTTGTAGAGAATTATAACTAGCAACATTCAACATGACAATGACAATCCTGATTTTTGACATTGACATTTCTACTTAAATGATAAAATTATATCCTATTTTTCGTTATTTTTACTATATTTTATATGTGAAGAATTGCATATAATCGTAATTTTACAAATTATCTGCCTTATCTAGTCAATTAAAAACAAACTTTAATTCATGTTTTTTCATTATGACCATGTTTTTATATTGTTCCTTGTTATATTGATTAAAAATAATGTATGACATTAATATCATAGTTTTGAAAGAAGAGAGTCAATAAGGATAACTGATTTAAGAATTCATCGAAATTGTGATTTATAATTCTTTACTAGTGAAAGTTGACATAATTAAGAATAGAGTGATGGAAAATGGCTTAACCTGGCGTGCCTACCTTACGGGAGTTGGACAAGGACGGGAAATACATTACTAGTAGTTGTTGGGAATATCCACATTTGTACCATGTAATTTTCTTTATTTCTAAATTTACATTTCATATGTCTGTATTTTTAACTTTTGCTACTTATATGCTTAATATGGAACTTCAGCTTTAGCTTGTTTTGTTAGTTCCATTTTGACTTTTCATGTTTACTAGTATGTAGACCAATGGGTAGGTTCTAAAGATAAATGGATTACATTGACCATCCAGCAAAACAGTGGAATTATGTTTTCCAATTGTAATGTTAAAGGGACAAACTACCTTCAGGAGGCTGAAGTACCTTCTTTTTTTTTTAGACTTAACAGTATATTCACAATGTGCATATATATTCACAACTACTGTGAGAATTATACATTATTGCATGTGTCTCCACACTAGTAGGCATTGCCATCTGCACTAACAGCAAACATTTAGAAACAATGAATTTATCCTCAGATTTGTCTAATGTGTGTTTGCATTGTATGTTTTGAAACATAATTAAAATTAATTTTTTGTGTATTTATATCTACTAAGCTTCATAGAAAACATATGATAATAGCATAAAATGTAAACACATTTCTAAACATACTCAGAACTTGAGTTGAAACATATTTTAGTAATATATCTGAAGTATTATGGTACTTGTGAAATAAATGCTTTGATGCGTTGGAAACATTCACAACTTGTTTGTACGTAAAATAATCTTCCAGTGCGAACGCAATTTAACGAATAACGGTATAACGAAACCTATTTACGTAAATCTTTACTCAAATATAATTACTACATTCGTCATTCAGTCATTTCTTGTTGCACGTAATATGCTTTAGTATTAAAAATACTAACACATACGCTTATACTGAGCGGTGTGAAATGATATCTCCGCTACTGACTTAATTCTCACGTATTTAATTATTCATTAACGAGGTTTACTTGGGCCATAAACACGGTATTTGTTAAATTAAGTTTTTAACGAGTAGGACAGGGACTACGTGACTGATATCTTCTAAGCGATTAAATAGTTTGTGCAAGGACTTAATGAGAAGTCATATAGTATATAATTACTTTTAATGCCTATAAAAATAAACATATAAAACGGCATCCATAGTTGTAAGATACAAAACTTAACATATTCAACTATCATTGGATTCTGCTTCTTTCTAATAAATAGTATTTTGTTACATAATTCGTTACAAAAGACGTGATCTCGGACGGGTGCTAATGCTTCATTTATTAGATTTGGTTTATGGCCATGACACTGATAACAATGTGCAATTGCATAACATTTTCGTAGATAATAGATACTCTAAATGTTTATTTACTTAAAATCACGTTTTATTATCTTTTGTTCATTTAACAAAAACAAGGTCTAATCCTTTTGAAGTTAAAGAACGAGACATGGTTCCACTTAATAATAATAGTGAATAGCGAAAAATGTTAAGTACAATTAGAGGTTTTTGTGATAATCGAGGCTGTAAGTATTTAATTCCTAATGTTGTCCTCGTGGTCCTTTTAGAATGGAAATTTGCAAAAAATACATCAAATACGTCATTCGCGTTTTATCTTAACAATTATTTCTATTTAAAACTGGCTTTAGGAAGTAACCATAGGTAATTTTTTGTATCATATCAAAGTGGGTTAATCAACATCACTTACGTTTTAATTAACACTTCTAAATAGTTAATTCTCCATTTTTGAATCGCTAACAATAGACATTAGAATATTTTTACCGATATAAGAGGTATCAAGATATTTGACGGTATCATTAGCCAGTATTGCAAGCCTCATTCTTCATTGTTGCTTTACCTCCTTAACAGTACTACAATAAATAAGTACGACATACAACCGTTACTTTCGTTTCTATCGCAACATATTGAATACCGTAATGTTTTTTATTATGTTGAGAATAGATCAACGGTTAATCGTTAGATGATAATCCAACGTATGAGATGCAGATTTAAGATCCCTTTCATATTAATTAAGACGAAATAATCCGACTAAAGTATTACAGTTGGATATCAGGCCAAAGGAATTCCATCAAGTTGCTAGAAAATCCAATAACTAATCTTTACAAAAGGTATATGAAGTCAACACTTATCTTAAAAGCTATTTACGTCTAAATCAAATCAAATATTAAGAAAAAATCCTTGAAGATTTTTAACAGAAGCGGAGGTGTTGTTAAATGACACATCGTAGGAAATACTAATGCAAGGTTAAAAATGATTACCCTAGTTAGATTACTAATTACCTATGGATAGTAGAAAAGACAGCTCTCAACAGGAGTCGCGTTAAGGGGCGGAAATTCTTAGAAGAGTCAATTTTTTACAACTTTTGAAAGGAGAAAAAGGTTCACAAAGGGACCCCACCCAAAGAACCAAACAATGGGCCAAAAACAGCATTGCTTTCTCGAAGATTAATAATAAATGCCGTTTGCTACAATTAACTCTTGACATGGGTTCTGCTACAACAGATATGATAGTTACTGCATCGACGAAGCGCATAGATAATGTGTGGTATCATCACTATGTCATTACGTACCGCATGATCTATATGTGTGCGGCCCAATTAATGGGCTGCAGTGATCACTTCGATGATTTCCAGAGCTGTACGATTTACTCAATCTGACCGCAAATATAAACATTTAGGTCGAACTTTTTGGAACAGTGCATCGCGTCACGGCCCCGGAATAAATAACCCAGTTAAGTTAATTTTTAAAAATAAAAAAAATATTTTTATTTAAACAAAATGAGTACTATAGATTCTAATTTTATATACCGAATAGGTCGCTCAGCTCAGCACATTTTGTTTGTCTTGATAATTAAATTAAATGGATTACGAAGAGTTCTTACATGTAATTACATGTATGTTCATGTATGGGTAATCATCGTTATGTCAAAGAAGTGGTTTATGTGAGATGTAGTGCGCAGTGGTAACAACCTGTCATAACCACAGGCGACGCATGCGCAGGCGCAGTCAGCGTAGCGTTAAAAAGAACAAACAATTCCGCTAGATCGTCATTATTCAAATTTTCGCCGTACTAGATGTTCGTTTGTTCCGGCCGCTGGTTCTTGTTCTATTTCCTTGCAGTCTGAAATTACGATTAGTCCGGTCGAAATGAGAAGCGGTCATCCGTGGTGGATGACCGTGTGAACGCCCCGTTAACAAACAGTTTACATTGCCAGTCAATATTCAAGGTAATCTTGAAGCCCCCACTAGTTCTTTGATTAACCTTAAAAGTTCATCTACTTTTTGATGCTTGTACGCTTTTAATAAGATTTGAAATAATTCATGCTTCCAAAAATCGATTATGTCCTTCCCGCATTTAATTTATGTTAATACCCTATTAAGTTTACTGACTCGCATTTTAGGAAATATACTGAAGCCTGTTATACATTACTTAATTTCCGTCTTAATTGGTAACAAGATAAACAATCTTCATAGCGAGATTAGGGTTTACATAAACATACATTGTAATAAAATAGTTTAAATTGCAGTTATGTCATAATATAACGATTACTCGCTCGTGCATCAGCAGCACATGTTGAAAAAGGCATATGACTGTGCGTTATATTTATTGTGCGCGGTAAGCGTGCGGTTTTGCTTCGCATGGACATAACATCGAGTGATTGCGTAACGGGCATCCAGTTTACTGTTCATATCGATTTGGGAGCGCGACAATAAACCGTGGATATCACGACAGCGTATAGGGCTACCATCAAAGACCTGAATGACTGCAAAAAAGACGCAACTATGGACAAAGAAAAATTCAATAAAAAATAATCTGATTACTAACAGAAAGAAAAATCCAGTGACATACTTATTTCACGACCCTCTGACCAGAAGACGAAGTCAATCCCATAGTTTATGCAGTCATATGCCGACCATGCAAACCCGAAGAATTCTAGCGAAACCTGAATATGTGGCAGCCCTTCTTACGGAAGATGCCATCGATCACATCACAAGATTAGAAGCGCTTGCTATGAAGGTAATGACGGCAAAAAGTTGACAGCGGCACGCGCTCTCTTGACACATTCAATATCGTGGAATGAGCTATGCGATTCCTAGTGCCCTGCACGATTCCGTTTCCTTGACATAATAAATATAATACTGATGTAAGATCTGAACTGCATCTTCCGCCAATTACTGCACGTTTATTGAATGTTACACTAAATTATACATTCTTTTTTGGCCTTAGTAAGTACTAAACAGTTAATCTGAGACGTAGGGCTTACTTTATTTTGACAAAACAGTTATGCAACAATAAGTTAATTTAACAACTAAATGTCGATTTCCTATCGAATGTTCTTTTATTGTTTACTTATTAGATCATTTATTAAACCTCTGTAACAAAAAATGTTATTTAAATCGGTTCAAAGACATTCTTAACAATTCTGAACCGTAATGTAGAGCATAATGTGTTCGTTTCGTTGCGGATTTCCATTACTAGACCGACATGTTGTTTCAACGTTTAAAAACA
>JAOCNA010000004.1:5233696-5249825 GCA_026546675.1 Papilio helenus
AAATTAAGAGAATCGTTGTCTGGGGTTTAAGTACTTGACTTGTAATCTACAGACTACAGGTCCTGGGTTCGAATACTGCCATGTACCAATTTGATTTTCGATTTTCATACGTACATTTACCCAATATTCTTACGGTGAAGGTAGACATCGTGATGCAACCTGCACATATCGGCGAAGAAATTCAAATATATGTCTGACGTCAACGAACACGCACTGGGCGAGCGTGGTTGACTAAGGCCTAGTCACCTATTAGACCTTAGGGTAAATGCCGCTCCCTTAGACGGGACGTATAGTGATATTAATGAATTATACAAATATGTTTTTGTTATAACAACACTATTTTGACCTTTATTCTACCACGAAATAAAAACTGCACCTAACAAAAAAAAAACAATTGACCATAAATCGTCAAATCTAGATATTTAAGTAATTATCAGAGATAACAAAAACTATAATATTGAAAAGATGCTGTTATGAATTTGTAATGGTGCATAGTGATGTGGGATATTAAGATTGAGTGCAAAGGATGCGCGAGGCGCGTGCGGCGGCGGCTCGGGTTACACACACGTTACATGTGCCTCACTTCTGTGTCTGTGTGTCCGTGTGCCCATGTCTGTGTGTCTGTACCGACAGCAGACGGAAGATATCGCTTAACCATCAGACTTTTTGTAGAAAAACACATAAGATATTAATTACTGAGGCGGAGGTTGCCATGCCCAATTTTACGATCTAATATGCTCCGAAAAACAAGACAAAAATGTCGGCTTTTGGCATGCAACATGTTAGTCTTTAATACTAATAACAAAACATTTTTTTATTCATTTTATAAATAGTAAACGGCCACCTGATTTCGTCAAAATAGCGAAATGACTGCTGGCCATAGATGTCTGCAACAAGTCTAGAATGTTAAACACGCGTTGCTTACCTCTAACGGACAGGGGAGGTGACGTACTGAAACAGAATGTTACCCTTATCTGCGTCCATTATTACTTCCCCGCTACATCATTTTCTTATAAGAAAACTTTCGTTTTTTAAACCACGTTTTTCTCGAATTTTCTCAAAATTACTTAATTATGTAAATTATGAAAGTGGAAAAAAGCCCACGTGGCACTTGTTTTTGTTTACTTAAGAATGAAATAGCTAAGGAAGTCATTATATCTATTGAAAGGCAATATATAGCTGTCCAGAAATGGTTACTATGGTAAGGGCTGGACAAAAAGTAAGATGTCCAAGTGGTGGGCTCTTCGCCGTGTGAAATATCTTCTTCGGTCGCGCTGAGCCAGCAGCGTCTGTAAGCCGACACCACGGCGTCTGGAGAGCATCGTGGGGAAATCAAAACCAAACAATCGTGCGCCGCCAAGTGCCGACATGTGCACAATACATCTGTATCGTCCAGTAATTAATAACGTATGACTTATATGGAATCAAAGTTCGCTTACAAGGTTTGATTAATCTATCTATGATCTTACAGTTAATTATTCTTATCTCTTAATTTTACCAAATAGCATGTAATCTTTTTACTATAATCACAAAGACTGATATCGACGAAGAATTTAATATGGTTAAATAATTTTGAACTTTCTAACTTATATAAGTCCATTGTATAAAAATGTAGAAATTAGGAAAGTGTAGAAAATTTTAAATTAACTAAATATCTTTTTAATCGACTTCAAAAAAGGAGGAGGTTCTCAATTCGTCGGGATCTTTTTTTTCATAAGGATTCATAATTATTGTGCGATGATGGGTATAAAATAAATGACCTTGCTATGACAACTGTTTAGATTAAATACACATTTTTTGCTTAATTTCTGCAAATAACGAATTTATGTGTAACCTAACCGCTAACACGAAAACCCTGGTCTGGGCCTTCTAATGAACGCAAAGAAATATTAGTTCCACATTTATCCGCAATATGGCGAGGATTTCCATATTCCTGTTTAGGCTATATAAAACATATTATTTTCGAAGAAAAATATTTGCAAAAAAAAAAACAATATTAATATCGCAACAATAATAAATGCATTCTTATAAGATTTACAAAAAAATAGCTTAGGTCACAAACTTCTTCTTGGCTGAACAACAAAAACGTCAAACTTTTGAAGTGAATAAAAAAACAAAAGCAGCTGTCAAATTAAACAATTTGTTATCACTCACACTCATTCTCAAGTGATTAAAATCTTTAAATGTATTTCTTGGAAATGATTTCGACAAGTTATTCATGAGATGTGTGTTTAAATTTTAGTATTAATGGCAAATTTACCGAATGGCTGGCTTCAGCTGGTAAGTACTGCGTGTTATTGAGATTCAATTAAGAGTAAGTACTTCGACAGTGTTTGTGTGATTATTGTCATCCTTAAGTTGTAATTGAACACAATTGTTTAATTTACAATAGTAGACTGTAAAGGGCAAGTTGAGTTACAACTAGAACAAGCATAGGACAAATTCCATATCCGTACATTTCATTTGAAATGAAAAATAACAAAGTTTGTTTAAATAGTAAAAGGGATGCATGATTTTTACAGGTACCTCTCTGAAGGCTTCCAAGTGATCATTGAGAAGTCTAAAGAAGATAAATGTTCATTAAACGATGTACAATTACGTTTCCTTTGCCCTGATGACTTAGAAGAAGTAAGTATGGAATTTTAAATGTTGTTTACTATTAATTTTTTTTGGTGTTATTGATATTCGTACACTTTACAACACTTTCATTCTATTCTAAAATTGTATATTACCTTGTTTCAATATATATTTTAGGTTAGAGCACTATGCAGAGATTGGTTCCCAATAGAATACCCACAGTCATGGTATGAAGACATAACATCCTCTGAGAGATTCTTTGCCCTCGCCGCGGTATACAAAACACAAATTATAGGGCTCATTGTTGCTGAAATCAAACCATATTTAAAATTAAATGCAGAGGACAGAGGAATATTATCAAGATGGTTTGCATCAAAAGACACACTGGTCGCTTATATTCTGTCACTAGGTAAGAGTTCATTTTCTAAAATGTATAATAGCTTTAGATCTAACAGTGTAGTACTTTCTAAATCATTGCAAAGATTAAAACCCAATGTATTTTATGCAGTTTCATTTAAAATATAGAGTAATTCAAGAAGTAATCATTTGAAAGGTATTGAATGAAATGTTGTAAATGAACACATTTTCGTCTTAGCATTAAACCCTTGTGATGCAGGTGCAGGTTGCTGTTAAACACATTCAACACAACTCACCTTACAAGTACACTGTCATGAACATTGTAATACCATAGAACATGTAAAGATAGTTGTATCTTATTATTTAAACATTACACTTTACTATTATTGGAGAAAAATATTGTTTACCATTTATGTTATCATGGAATTAAATGAATATTTGTCTTCTACTCTTAGAAGTGAGTTGTCAGAAACTAATTATGTAGGAATTGATATTCCAGGTGTGGTCCGATCATTCAGACGTTCCGGAGTTGCGACAATGTTGTTGGATGTCTTGATCAATCACTTAGCGGGACCTGTTGTTCAACTTCCTCATGAACATAGAGTCAAGGCGATATTCCTTCATGTACTCACCACAAACAATGAGGCTATACATTTCTATGAAAAGCGAAGGTAAGTTTAATAGTTTTTTCCTTAAAATTTATGTAGTGTTTTAGATTGCAAATAGTGAATTTAATTTTCAGATTTCGATTACATTCATTTCTACCTTACTACTATTCAATAAAAGGCCGTTGTAAGGATGGGTTCACATATGTATATTATGTGAATGGAGGGCATGCGCCTTGGGGGTTATACGACTATGTTAAATATGTAGCACGTGCAGCATGGAGCGGAGGTGGACTTTACCCTTGGATCTGGGGTAAGCTTCGCACAGCCCTCACCATAGCGTGGCACAGATAGTCAATTTAATACTCCTTTGTGAATTATATACTCTACACTAACATGCTAATGTTAAACTTAAGTCTAGAAGTAAGAATATTTGGCAAGAGTTCAGTCAAAACCATTCCCTATCACCGAATATTGGGTTTTAAAAAAATTGTATCGTCCAATATCAAATATAATTAATATCATCTCTAAAAAAAGAAAAATATCCCTTTTTGTTAACTATCCTCGTAATACCATTTCATCAGTGTTTTGTTTTCAATATTCTTCATTATTTTGTTACGGTAGAATGTCGAAAATATTGGTCATAAGTTTTTATTGAAAGAAATATCTTATGACAACAGTGTGCATTAGAATTATAAGACAGTTATTTGTTTTAATGATTCATGTGTCTTTTACGGTCACACTTATATGAGAAGCAATTGAAATTATAACACCTGTATACATATAACACATGTTTTTGGTGCATTTAGTATACATATACATACAAATTTAATAGAGAAATGTTACAATTTATATTCTAGTCCTAAAGTCGAATTCGCACTGGCGCTTTTTTAACGCGCGGTAATAAAGCGTTGACGTATAAAATTGTTTATAAATCCAAGGTGATTTAATAGCGCTCCTAGAAGCTAGAGCGTTAAAAAAACGCCTGTGTGAATGAAGGCTAAGACACCATTGAAATAATAAGGGTTTGCTATAGGCTTATAAAAATTTTGATATATATCTTTTTGTCGACCAAATGTTTATGGTGCAACCGTTATGAAAAAACACCTCTATCAAGTCATATAAATCTATGGAAATGCATGTATTTTTTGCTTGCAATGCCTAAGTCGAAATTATGGCAAGTCTTATTAAATAAAATAATGTCATAGTGCAGGTTTTATTTTAAAGTAAAAAAGTTTTGTAATTTGTTTTTAGTGCAAATATTACTGGCTTTTTTTTTCATAAAATTAATCCAGTGTTTGTATGCTTAGGGCATTGCAGAGATACATATAAACATTGTTTTTATTTATGTAGAAGATTAAGGTAAATCCGATCAATTTTTAACAGTTTAAAATATAATTTAATTGGAAGCTGTTTATGCAGTACATGATCGTTATTTTTAATCGAATTTCTTATATTTTTTGTTATTATAAATTTATTCATTTTGTCAATAATGCAAATGATAAACAAAATTGATGTGCGAGATCACATTTTATAAATTTTGTAATTTTTATACCGTAATTGCATAAATTTTGCATCAATGTTTTTAAAGAAATAAGGATGATAATTTGAAATTACCTACACTGCCATTAACATCGTCCACAACACAAGCAATAAGCTTACATTTGAGCTTTTTGTAAAATTAAAAAACTTAAACCTCAGTTTCACTCGATTTCTCGATTCTTTCTTAGTCTTTGTACAGTGAGCGTCACTCGCGTTATTCCATTTACAATAAAAGATTTTACAAATAATCAAATACGGTGCTATTGATGTTTTGATCAAATAAAAAATCGGTTACCTGCATACATCTGAGTTTTACGCGTTACATTTACAGACTATTATCGTTTTATAACGTTTGATTATCGCTATATAGTTGGAACACCGCCAGCGAACCTCACTGTACTTAGGTTGTGCCCAGTATTGCTGTTTGATTTCATCACATTATATTTTTGTTTTCCTTTGCTCTTATATGTCTTTATATTACTTAGATATTAACTTTTGCAAAATATTACTTATTTGTCAAAATTTATTGCGTTTTATACCGATTTAAGATGCGTTACCGTTTAATTTAACTGCGAACTTGTAAATTTTGGATGATAATTTTTTCTTATGGGATTTCATCTTTTTAAATGATCGTTTTCACGCATGGTAACACCAAATACTGTTATATATCAAATAAGAATTAAATATAGAATTAATCCAATAATTAATGATAATGTATTGGCACTTAATGATATTGTACTTTTACAAATTAGGCACATTTTACACCAATATACATAGAAGAGAAATTGCAGAATGTTTATACAGTGCCATGGGTTTATGCCAAGAAATATAAAGTAAGGAGCCTGCGTGTTCAAATATATGGTAAATATTAAAGTAAACAGTAATGTAATTGATATTGATAAGTGAAATTTCTTTTAACAATCATTTGAATTAAACTGCGTCATTATAACCAACATAGTAGGTCCGTTTTAACAGCAGACATTGCTAAAAAATTATGTATGTATAGCCTGATCAGACATATGAAAGCCAGCGCCATACGGGATAATATAAAACTAATTTCTCTGCGTTCATGATGTAAGAAGCCGATTGGAGCGCCACCAGGCTAGAATGTTTATATTCATGGTTAGTCTGTATGTCACACTATACCATTGGACATGGAATATTGGTTATAAAACCAAATCGTAAACCAACTGATAAACTTATCTGACCCGGTATGGTAAGTCGTGCAAAATGACAATAAGCTTTTATTAGTAACTAGCTTTTGCCCGCGACTTCGTTCGCGTGGATTTTTTTTTTCTGTCGAACGCAATAAATAGTATACTATGTTCGTCTCCTGCCTCTAAGCTACCTCCTCACCTATTTTCAGCCATATTGATAAAGCCGTTCTTGAGTTAAAAATAGTTTTAACACAACTTTCTTTTATATATATAGATTTTGCACGACGTATTTATTAAGATTCTTGTCCTATTGTAACTGTCTTGTACAATGTCTGAAGGAAAATGAAAACATTACTGAGATAAGACCACTGCTCATACCAGATCAGAGTTCCACTTTAATTTTGTTGCAGTTGTTTGGAAAATTTGTCAAATTTAATTAATATTTTTAATGTTGTGAAACGGGCCCATTATATGCCAGGTATATATTTTTATCATCAAACTGTATATACACAGTTATTGTAGGTTGTTTTTTGTTTAACAGAAATAACATTTGTAAATATAAACTAAAAAGAAGTTATTATTTTTGACTTACTGTAAACCAAAGCTTTCATTAAAATACTTTCATATTTCGATTTTTTTATTAAAGTATTAACTAAATTATTATTTATTTAGACTAGTTCATTACTATTAGTATTATTTTATGGACCATGATTTATTTTTAATATTGTGATATTTTATGAAATAGTAATGTTTTTTCACCAAAATAGTTTGTTCGAAATTCAGAAGTGTTCACATTCGACGTCAAATGTAGCCATCATTAACATCACAAATGTTTTATAGCTGCACGTTCCTAAGTTTTTTGAACGTATTTATATTTATTTATAATATAAACATTTAGTATTACGGAAAAGCATAAGCTTCCAAATAAATATCATTGTTGACAATTTTTGTGTTGTTTTATTTTGTAAATGTTTACCTAAGGCCGACACACGAGGGTACGTAGATCTTTGTACGGCGGTTTTAGTGACTTACCGACTTACACAATAATGTCATAGTGGTTCGTATGGTACGCGTCATCGATATTTTGTTGGTACAAAAGTTGCAGCAAATCTATACAGTTGACATATTGTGAATTCTAGAACCAAATATCGTTTTGCGCTAAAGAAATAGAGTATTCGTCGGTAAAAGTAAATACATAATGGTTTATGTATTCTTAAACTAAACTTGATTGGTCGACACCGTGGTTCAAAGTTGTGTGAGATGCAATATTATGTATGGATTGGACTGAGTTTAAGAAAAACTACTTCGTTTCTAATATATCTTTTTGAACAAATGAAACAAATTTTATTTCACTGTGCAATGCATGTCCTTACCATCGACGTTATTTTCCTTAGAAATAATTTCAAGTAAATATTAGGTAAAATAAAAAAAACCGCAAACAATTTCAGAAAATCTTTAATTTTAATAATTGCTTTTTTTCTTTTCATCAACTATGCTGTACAGACTACGTCGCTTAAATTAGAATTAGCAATTAATAATTGCACGTAAAAAAACTTAACAAATAGGTACTTTTAAGTTTTCGATTGGAATGAACGATTATTACATTAAGTAACATTTTTTTTACAATATATAATATATAACTCTACAAAATGAAAATCGTCTATATTCAACAAGCAGTCACAATCGCCCAATGATATGTAAAATTATTTTTATCTTTTTGTATTTATTATTGCGCACTAATTGTTATACGTGTTTAGTTTAGAACATATTTAATCTAATGTGTCCAAGTTGAAGGGATGGCTTTTCCTGCGGGAGATGAAAGGAGTTGGCAGGAGATGGCGGGAGTCGGTAGAGGTCGCGTCACGCGCCAGCCTATGTCACCAGGTTACTTCTCTCTGTCGCGCCAGTCTTGTGGTTTTGACTCTTGAAGTCTTTTAACCGAATCGGTGACGATTCGCTACCCGAATCGCCCTGGAATATTAGAAATTGGAGATTATACGTATATACTTATACGTTAATTGCTCTGTTGGAGAGTTCTCTTTTACACAAAAACATTGTCGTAGCACTGAAAGTGTATCACATTTTTGTGTATCACATTGATTCTGAAGTTGGGAGACTTTCTTTTTTAAATATCTAATGAATTGAGCTTACATTAGCACCGAGCGAAGTAGTCTCTTGTAGCAGCAGCTCGCTGTCCGTGCCGCGCGACTCCTTGTTCTTGAGTATGGAGCGCGACCGCGAGTCGCTCTCTAGCGGCCATCCGCCGCTGCCGCGCTTATTGCCGTTCTTACCTGTACATATTATGTCATTCAATAATTTTTTTTTGCTTACCGCTTTTATCGGACCTTGACTTTCCAACTTTTATAAATCCATTTGTTCTGGATCTTTTTTTTTTCAATGTTTGTTTTCTCCGGCTGTTTTTGTCGGTAACATTAGTAGCACTTATGATAGTTATCTTAACAAAACATTACCAAAAATTGCAAATATTACCAAACAGAATGTGATGATTGATGATCCTCGTTGCTATGCCCCTAGGCGGTCTCCTCTCCTCCTCCGACCACTCCTGTAAGCAAACATAGATAAATACAGATTCGTTACATAATAATAATTAAATCAAGATATTATAAACAAATATTAACCAAAACTGTTGTACCTATGTAAAACTCTATGAGAATGTAAGTAATATAGTGCTGATACTAAATCCCAGGTTATTTTCTTAACCTGTTCTTCATTTAAACATCCTTCTTTAGCAAGTATGCTGTGTAGTTCTTTCTCAGCATATTCTGTTACAACAACTAACTCGGATTCTGTGTCAAAACTATCAATCATCCGTATTATATTAGGATGATTAAGTTGTCGCTGAATATCACATTCTTGTCTCAAGTTTTTCAAATCTTTCGGCGATCGCCCTTTCTGTAATCATAAAGTTTGACATTATAAAGGGATATGAGGCACTTTATACAAATTTGCATACACCACGTACCTTTCTTATAACTTTTAGAGCTACTATAGCATCTGACTCTTTGTGTTTGGCCTTAAATACACGACCAAAAGACCCTTCTCCGATAAAAGAAATAACAATGTAACTATCCATATCTACAAAATACTATATTGAGTAGGTTAAAAGTGAAACATAGAAGTTTATGAAGTTCTTAACTGTTTTCTCTTCAATAACATAACCCGATGTTCATTGTAATGAAATTATACTTTTAATGGTTTAAATCTTTTCAATACAATTCATTCTGTGTTTAAAATCTAAGCAGCATATGGTGCAAAACCTGTTTTAGAAAAAAACTAAAATAAACAAAACAAAGCAAACTTCAAATCCTGCAAACGTCAATTTGACAACATATCTTTTTTACTGTCAAGGGACGCAGCAAACGATACAGCTAACACAGCCACGTGTATTTTCACGCTATTTTTAACTTATTTAAATTGATAGTTATAGTATGGTATGAAAGTGTACAAAAAATGAATTCAAAAGCATTTTAGGTAGTCTTTTGTGCAGTGATACTTAGTTAAAAAATATCTATAGTCTCAATTCTCGCCTATTATAGTACTCCTACGAATTATAAAATTGAAAATGATAAATTGCTTCATACATTATGTTTTATTGCTACGTGTCGTTATAGCTTTTATCTTGTTCAAACGAAGTTATTCCAACCACATTTAGATTTATGATGTTCTCCGTTTTCGCTAACTAAAAAAATCATGTTTAGTTAATTTCTCTGAAACAAAATTGTGGTAATTCAAATATTTAACATAAAAGCTAGTATTGCATTACAGTTTTCGATTTTACGTATTAAAAAAACAATTCAGGAAATTGTTTTCGTAATCTCATGAAAACCGGTTTTTGAAACTAAAAACTGATTACAAACCTACCCAATACAAGTGAGTTTGACCAATACTCTAGAAAAAGAAAGAACATTTAGTAAAATGAATAGATTGTCTTTTTTTGGAATACCCAATTATTATACTAGAGCAATAGTCATAGATTTTGAAAGGACTGCCCTTTAAAGCAGATCTTTAAAAAAACTGTTTGAATAATAACGCAGTGTTACTTTGAAAAAAAAATGATGTATAGTATATTGTGATAAAATGATCTAATTTTACGTCTGGGCTAACAGAAGGTCATAACCATCAATTTTGCTGGGAGCCCATCACAAAAATAACACGTATACCGTCATAAAGATAAAAAAACGAATATAATTTCTAACAGCTTTGAGTTAGATAGAAAACTATTAATTCTATTGTTATTTATGACAACTGTTTATAATATGTTTTGTTATTTATAACATTGTATAAAATATAAGTATATGATTTTACTATGAATTGGTTTCATTTTCAGGGTGATGAAGAAGAAATGTTTTATATTATTCTTTCTTCAATCTTGTTATTAGTATTACTTTGTGGAAAACATACTTATAAAGGTCATTGGTCTGTGCTTTTCGTAATACGTTTCGTGTTGATAGGTTTTATCATAGAATCACTTAACTTTCCATGTCCAATTAGAATTAAAATGTTTTACGCAAATTGCTCATACAAAATAATATTGTCAACCCTCGCTTGTTCCTTGATGAAAATGAGATATTGATTTATGTTTCTGTTTGGGTGTTTGGGCAGCGGAAACTCACGGTTAGATGACGATTCCATGTTTCGACTTTCGCGTTTAATCTGTTTAAATCCATATTGATATTGGACCTGTCTTAATTATGTTTTCAGTTCGACGATTTTGGAAACCTTGCGAAACCAGCCACTCCTAAAAGTTATCTATACTGATGTATACTAATATTATAAATAGGAAAGATTTGTATAAATAACTCAATAACTGCTGGGTCGATTTAAAAAAAATATTTCACTGTTAGAAAGGTAATTTATCTGTGAGTAATATAGACTACAACTATTACATGTGGTTATATCAGTTGAAAATGTGAATATGTCACTTAATTGTAACTTAGTGAATTTTTTCATGCTTTATTCTGAAATAGGCCTTTTTCTTATTTTTTCCTAGTAATTAACCAAATGTGATGTATACTAAATATCTTTTGATAACTTAAGTGTAACTTGATTTTTCAGTATTTTATTGTTTCGGCACTAGTCCCAAAATTCTTTGAATGATGAAAAGTTTCTTACTGATTAACTAGTAACTTCGTTTTGTATAATATTTTAATACCAAGTTTAAACGTGCAAAATTTATTTCCTGTTTATGTATTTTTTCGTATATACTTACACATTTCAACATTCATTTTATGTATTGGATTTCATATTTCCTGAAAATCATGAATTTTTGTTTGTCATACCTTGCCCCCGAAACATATTTTCGCTTTTGACAAATGAATTACTTAAAACCAACTTAACATTTGAGCAAACATAAATATTTATTTACGAGTCGATACCGATAACTAAATAAATTAACCGTCAATCGTTAAAATTTTTTTAGTTCGATGTTGCCAAACAATTTTACAACTCGTATTTAATGTATAAACAAAGCTTTCCACTCGGCTCTAAACGTCGATAAACCCAAAAGAACACATTCAAGTTGCACAAAACGCTAACGGCGAAACCGCGAGCAGTAAAATACTTTTATACGCGAACGCAATCTATTACCAAATCACCGCAATAAACCACACGCCTCGGACGAAGTAACGTCTAATTTTAATGCTAAAACCAGCTAACTAACTTAACTGCCTGATGTTAGGACTAAACGTAAATTCACGAGCGTGTATCCAAACAAAGAGTTACGTCGTCGTATTACGCGAAATACTTAAGTAATGCCGCCTCGCAGGTCCAGAACAGAGTGAACGCTTTCCGTTTAACAACCCCATGCAACCGCTCCTCCATTCTTACGTCACCTCACCCCATACTAAATTCGCCACCCGATTGGCCAATTTACTTTGCCGCGCTTTCTCATTCTATAGTAAGAGTTTGCGCAGTCTCTTCTTCTCTTTTTTTAAATGCTTTTCAACCGTGTATCAGAAGAGGAAAGAGTATATTGTACTACGCTCCCTTTCATAATGATGTAACCTGTTTAAAATAGGATGGATAATGTGATCGAGTACGCGATGGAACGAGACGGGGCAGTGTGCCGTTGATTGTAGTAGTGGAGTGCGAAGGGAACGTGCTACCGTGCGTTCAACTATTTATAATCAAAAGGGGCGCGCGTGTGTGCGAGTGTTCACACGTTATGCACCGCGCGCACACATGCAGAGGGCTCGGAGCGAGGCAATGATGTGCACGAAGTATTATCCCTTATTACACGTTTCGCTTCCGCGCCGGCCGCACGTACGATAGTGAGCCGACCCGCTTTCGAGTTGTGCGAAGTTTCCGTTTGTTTACATCGAATCCGCTACGATGCATACTGCGTTAGCGATTGTGTCATCGACCGTACGTTTATCGCTGGCCTGCGAGTGATTCACGGACAATGCTCGCCTCGGAGTTTTTTGCGCCGAAACTTTTTGTGAACTTGTGAACTCTCAGCGATCAGAAATTAAGATATCGTTCGCGACGAAACTGTGACGAGTCCGGACTTAGATACTTGTGCCATTTTTGTGTCAAAGTGAATTCTCAGAGAAGAGGAAGAAAATATTTCTAGACATTTTTACAGACTATTTTTCGAAGAGAACTTTTTAAAGTGCTGTTGGAAAATTTTGATCACTAACTTTGCGAAAATCTTGAAATTCGTATTTTATTAAAACTGAAAAAAAAACTGAATTGACTAACAGAGAAAACCGCAAAAGTCGAGTGCGGTGATCGAAGTCATCAGAAAATTTAAGCATACAAAACAAACGACAATCAGTCGCAGCTTGTTTCCTAGAAAAAGTTTGGAGAGACAAAGATGGCAATAGCATTCAACCTGCCGAGCGAGAGAGAGGCGACAGAGGAGAACTTCTCGCGACTGAACCGGCTCCTAGCCGAGCTGTACGAGGTGCTTTGCCACATCTTGGTCGCACGACAGCCTGGCCAAGAAGTCCAGGAGAATCGGCGAGGTGAGTGCCCGCGGGAGCCTATCGTACCACCTTACCACTTAAGATGCAATTCGACCTACATCGTGAACCTGGTTATGGTTGTGGCCATCCTAAAAGTGTCTCTCGCGTCGTCTCTCTTCAACACGATAAGATAAAAAAAAGAAGATCGTCTCTAGATAAGTATTGTTAACTTCGATACTGCTAAGCAGGTCCTGGACTATTGTTACATATTTTTAAGTCCATCCGTTTTGTATATTTTGAAACATTGTCCGGATGAGATGTTGTGTCAAACTGCACTTAAATTGTAAATGGTGGTTAAATCGATATGAAATGATTCGCCGAATCGATTCATTTCATTTCGATTTGTTTTTTGCGATTCTAACAAATGCGTTCGCTTTAACGGTATTTTGCTTTTTGATTTTAAATTTGAGTGAAGTTCGACAAAACGCCATTCACTTTTCATTGTACGAAATTTTTTATGCATTATTTCAAAATGTAACAATGTAATTACGATCAATTACTTTTTTAATTCTCAATTTTTTCCCGTTAATTTAGAAGTCATTCGTAATTTTTTTCCAACTGGACAGTACTGATAAAATTCTTAGATGTTTGACAATTTTAGTGTTGTTAAGTTTCAATGTTTAGTTACATTTTCATTTGATCTCCTATTTTGTTTTATCGCTTTAGTTTAATTTATTACAATTATTCGAACTAGATTTATCTTTACTGCTAGCATTTATTTAATTTAAAACTTATCATGGAACAATTAAGTATGGATCTCAAATTTTAATTTAGTTCCAAATATCGATAGTCATAATTTCTCTTGTTTAAGTTCAAAGTTTTTTTTAGACGCCAAATATTAGTTAAATGTATAAAATCTTAAGATTTTTTATTTTATGAACGATCAGACGTTTTTCATTTGTTATCTGTAACAAAAAATCATTTAACTGTAAATAAGGATGTGTAATTTGTTTTTTACTTTGTTCTGTTATCGATAAAATGTAAAAAAAATATCGATGATTTAAAAAAAATTGTTTCCTAATTTGTATAAACTAATTTGAAGTAGATCTAACTTTTTTACATGTAAATATTGCATTTAAATGTTTGTGATTTTTGCCGTATAAGCATACTCTAAACTTTATTCCTTATCTTAATTTACTTGCATAAGTGAAATGTAATCGTCATATAAGCTGGATTGTGTTTAACTTCCCGATCATTTATATGGGAGCATTGTGAAATAAATTTATTATTTTATCAAATAAACAATGCATTTTTTCTTAAATATCTTACAAAAATCCCAACACATCTACGTGATTGTCTAGTCTCTTTCACGCACACTCAACCCAATTTCTATTAAATATTTTTATAGAAAAAACTAATAGGTTTAAAATATATCTGTTTAAAATTGAACTTTTATTAGTTAATTTAATAACAATTTACTAAATTAAATGCATAACAAAACAAGCGTCAACATCAACCAATGTCAGAATAATCGCATCGATCATAACAAAAATGGGCCATTCGCCATTTGCCTGCTAATATTAGAACACGACCCGTTTGGCTCACTATGAACTTGTTGTAACATGTTCCGATTGAAACAATGGACCGAAAAGGTTTTATAGCGCGTGAATTAAAGGGTGTTCTTTTATTTAAAAACAACCTTGTGTTCTAGAACAAAAATTGTGATAAAACATCAGCTCAAAATATTCTGCTCTACAATTATTAGATTTAAAATATTTAAAAAAGTGCACCAAAATAATAGCTTTTCTTACAAGTTGATACATAACTAAGTTATAAAAAGTTTCTTTTAAGTAAATAGAAAAAACATAAATACTTGATCATTTCCGAACTTGATACGATACTAAAAGTACGACGGAATCGTGCTCTCTGTCACGACCTTTCTTATAAGACGCAAATCTAAGCGACGACTAAGTTACAACTTAACGTCAACTTGACGCGTCCTTAGAAAATAACGTTACGTTGAAGAATTTAAAGTCTTATTATAATAAAAAATAGACAATTAACAATTTGAACAAAAACACTTAACTAAAAATTGTATAAGATTTTTTACCAATACATTTATTGTTCTTTGAATTATCGTAATAAAAAACAAAAACGATCAGTGAGATAAACTAAAGAAATACCATTGTAAGTATAAGTATAAGTTAAGTTATTAAAAAAAAGGTTATGAAAGTAATCAATTTTGCCGCAGAACTTCATGAATTTAAAATCAAAAAGCAAATCCTGTTTCAGCTTATTTTTAAATTTCGTTATTTTATTTTATCTAACAGTCTTCATACTTTTTTCAACAAAAGGTAAGTTACGCTTTTATTCGATTGTTATTCGATACAAATCGAAACGCTTCAATAATTTTAAAGATAGTATTTTTTGTTATGAATTAAAATTAAATCGATTTTAAGTTCACACTTTTGTACTTACGAATCGGTTTCAACTTTCTTTAACCTTTTTAAAGTATTTTTAAAAAGATACCCATATTACTTCAATCCTATAAGACGACAAATCACCATTAATAGCAATGATTTACCTTTCATACTATTCTTATAAGAAAATTTAGCATTCATTAAAATATCAAAATGTTCTTAATACCTCGGTTATACTTATGATTTAAGTCATAAAAACATATATGTTTTATTCTAATACTAGCTTTTGCCCGCGACATCGTCCGCGTGGAATTAAAAAAAAAACAAAAGCATGCCTATGTGTTCTTCCAGACTGTGTACTACATCTATGCCAAATTTCATCCAGATGTTTTTTTGTATTTTTTTTTCTATCCAACAGAATAAATAGTACCTTATGTCCGTCTCCTGGCTCTAAGCTACCTCCTCATTAATTTTCAGCCATATCGGTAAAGCCGTTCTTGAGTTATAAATAGTATAACTAACACAACTTTCTTTAATATAAATAG
>JAOCNA010000004.1:5291153-5301332 GCA_026546675.1 Papilio helenus
TAATATTTCCTTTAACCATTCCAACTAAGCTCTAGGCTTGTGCTAGGATATGGTTCACGACAATAGTCGAATGGTGGTGGTGGTGTTGGTTCTACATTATTCTAATGCGTAGTATAAAAGCTACAATATTAGTAAAGTGACTCGTTAATCACAACACATTGAATGGTATTAAGATCCGCTTATCACGTTATCGAGCAATGACGTAGATGCGATGTATTTGAAATTAACCCAAGTATGCAGTTAGCATTGATAACGATAAATTGTTGGGAAGAGCAAATAGCGGGACAAGGGCTTTATCAGATCATTAAATATGATTCGATATTAGAATTTATTGCGACAATCAGAATGTCAAAGACGCGTTTGTAAATTACAGCAGATATTCTGTCTCTTACGAGAACTTATTTATTATTGACTATAGAACAACTCCATTTTATTCTTTTCGAAACAATAAAACAAAAGTTACGGTTGTCTTTGGTAGTGGTGTGGTTTAATGAATGACGTAAAAAAAAATGTTTTTTTCTAGATGAATCTAATAACGACCGCGATTGTTCTAGAAAGCGACTTGTTGACTAAATACCAACGTAAAAAAGTGGGGAAATGATTGTTGTACACTTCCGCAGCAGGCGGGAGCGATTAAAAATTCAGCCTTGGTAATAAGCGTTGTGTAAACAGGTCGAGTTGGCAGCACATCTTATGTGGAATGCTAATGAGATTGGCTCCAACAGTATCTGAATACGTTTTGTAATTCAGGACGTTACACTCAAAATCATATTTATTTTAGATCGAATATTCATCTAGTTTTAGACCTGCTTTGTTCTACCCTTCTATGTATAGTCACCGACAAATCATAAACGCCGACTGTTTGGAATTTGCCTAGATAACTGCAGAAACCATTACTCTATTTACTATAGAAGAATCTAATTGCATGCACAAATTCCATGATTCGAATATTCTGGTTTAAATGACACGAACGCTTTTTTCAATATCTCATAACATTTTTAACAAATTGCACAACTAGATTAATTGGTCGTGATGACATCACGATGTCAAAACTATTTCGATTTTAACTCAGTATCTATTTTAATATAAAACATGATAAATGTTTAACGAATGGCGCAAAATACAATTTTTTTATTTTCAAATAAGTGTTACGTATTCGCAGAAAGAGCGTTGACATTAAGCGCTGTCATTAGTCGCTAGCTGTCAAAATACCCTTTGATGCGACTCGGGTGAATGTCCTTCGAGTCCCTAGGGACACATAAAGCCTCATAACGCTTATGTAAACATTTGCATGCTTAAGTGCTAAGTAGGCGTGTTATTTATCAGGAAATAACGCATGATTAATATCTTAGGGAAACTAAGAAACCACACGATCTCTGCTATAAGTGTTAACGTTTGGATATAACAGATCTTGCTGAAAGATATACATTGTACTCATATAATATGTTCTGGATGAACACATAGGATACTTAACAACTGTTTTTTAATTCCGCGAAGTAGCAGCACGGGTAAAAGCTAGTTATTATACGTGTTCACTAATAGCCATTACATATTATATTTTTGTAGTACAACAGTAATCTTGACACTCACGTACTATCTTTGTAATACATCTAGGTGGAATGGAGGTGAGCATAATCCATTTACATTGTAATTTACTTATTAGACATGACAAAGTAGTGGCGTGCTACAAGCAGTCTAGCTCAAAGTATGAATGAAATATGTTTGCAATTTTGTAAATGCCACAAAATTTGCATGTTCGCTATTTTAACAACGTCAAGTCGATGCTATGGTGAAATAACGTGCTATAAAGTTGTGCTAAATATTTAACTTCTATTTAATTAGGAATAGTGTAAATTGTCTAGAATATTGCCTTATCCTGTGTACCTATTTATGTTTTAATACTAATCGGTCTCTTATTTTTAAAACGTAATGCAAGATTCTAAACAACTAATAAAAATCACAACTTTTTTTCTTCTTTGTAGTTCATTATCAGTTTTAAACTTTGATTAGACTTGTCAAACTTTTCAGTAAGTCGTGATTTTACTGCGCGAAATATTAGATTGAATTTTTGATGTCCAAAGTTTTGTCGCAGTCTAAAGATAAAAGATTGCACTTTTGGGACTCGAAAAATTTGGAAAAAGAAATGAAAAACGAATGTTTTTATTCGTATTTTCCACATTTAAAAAAACGTTGGTTATAACACAATCTAATATTACAAGTAGATCTATACTAGTTTTATTGTTCATTTTATTGTTGGCTATTCTATTACTTGTATCATAGTTCCTTCTAATAGAGCAGTTGGACAATGAAACACTTTTATTTCTTTTATTCACATTAACCTATATGAACTGTACTGAACATGAAACTATATAAATATCGGTATTAGTAAATATCTCGATCGTCTTGCTATCTCTATTATCTTTAAGACGATGATAGGGATGAAAGTATATTTTTGAAAGTGTTTTGAACGAGGATTTTCGTTGATAGATATATTTATATGAATTTGGATTACATGTGTATCACATCAATATATTTGTTTGCTTTCATCTCAGAATTCAAGGTCAGGTATACAAAATTATTGGCAATCCATTTTATAGTTGAACAACTTTATTTGCAAAACGCTCCATTTAATGTGTTTTCAACGAACTCTACATACCTGATCACAAGTCGTTAAACTTATAATGCTCTAATAAAGTTCGAATTAGTATTGCTTTTCAATTGATTTGAAACCGATTTTACGCCTACGTTGTACGAGAGTATCTTATGTCTATTGTAGAACCGATATATGATTCCGATCTTACCCGATTCGATTCCTAATTACATATTGAATTAAGCGGCAAGACAAATTACGCAACTTCACTAGATATACACAATATGACTACCACTCAATGTTATTATTATATCCTTTAGTGGAGAATAATTATGAGAAATCTACTAGGACTAAGTAGATCTTGAGTAAACGTTAAGAACAGCAACAAAATATGATGAACCATAATTTGCGCATAAAAGTGTTCTCTTCTCGAGTACAAAGTCATTTTATGTAAAAACAGCGAAATGTTAAGACTTTACAACGATATGTTGTTATTAAAAAATAACTAGTTAAACAAACCATTATTGGTATAAATGGTGTGTATTTTTGTTAAATGTAACCTAAAAATGAAAATAAAATGTCATAAAATTTGTCTACGTCAGCCGTCATTGCATAAAAGAAGTCTTGGCTCTCGCAAGCTTCACCAAAAACTTCATTGCACTGCATTTTACAAATATCAAAGATTGGTTGATGCCAAAGTTTTAAATTCGTCGATTTATCATTTATGTTTCCTTACGTGTTTTGTGAGTTAGTGATATATTGTAGACAGTTTGTTGGCTCTACGGATCATTTAACTTTGATTTGAATTGTGAAGCTTATATACGAGCTTATCTACTTTACTTTACTTTACTTGACAGAAATAAATCTTTATACAAAAATATGTAATAAATCAAATAAAATAAACTTTGAACCGAATATTTTAGATAAACTTGTTTTAATAACTTAGCCATACGTAGATATAGACATCCACATTAATGAAATTATTAATAATAAGCAAAGCAGTTAAAGAATAAATTTAGGAATTCCCGGAAAATGAGGAACCCCTTTACAGCGAGCACGTGAGCAGTCGTTGTGAGCTCGTGACCAGTGCAAACAGTGCACACCCGCCCTTTGTTCCCGCGCCCACCGATCAATACCCGCCCCAAAAACTACACATTCACACAGGCTCATCAATTAACTATTGCTGCTTGAATATTCTTTTAAATTACAGTATTAGCGTTTATTTAGATTTATTTAGCAATAGGCTGTGTTATCGATGAGTGTAGGCCACTAATAATCATACTTTCCGTGTAACACACCGCTGCACTAGATTAACATTTTGTGCCAAAGATCCGTGTCAGAACAAAAGGGTTGCGACAACTGGAAAGTGGCCAAGTGTGGGTAAAACCGACTAAAATAACCACTTTGCGCAAAATATAAGTGACTAATTTAAAAAGCACGCGTTCCCAATATTGCCGTTTACCTTTATTTGTTGTTTTAAAACACAACGCTTTCTGTTTATATACGAAGACCACCTTGTGCGTTTCTGAGTAAGATATCCCAAAGCCAATCTACCTCTTACCATTCGTTGTTTCGTTTCCTGAAAACGAATTTGCCAGCTAATTTTGTGGTCAATTAACGTCAAATGAAAACATTTTCCCGCTTGCTTCCTTTTTCCTTAATGTTTTTGGCAGAATTAATTCATCTGATTTATTTCTTTATCTGTACAAGTATTTGTTTGTTTAAATAATGCATAAACCTGTATTGCATTTGTGATTTAAAAACAAAAGTTCAAGGAACGGACTGTAATTAATTCAATCAATACTTAATAGACTCGGTATGGCGGGCAGAGACGTTGGATCAATATGAGTAAGGTACGCTTTGTTACCTTACTGACATGTGTGTCAATTCAAGATATTCTTTTCAAATGATATTTCTTCCATCATATTTAACAAGTATAAGAAAATTAATTACTCAGCGGTGACTTTTACAACTTTATTAATGTGACGATTTACGTAAATCTTAAACAACTTGAGTTTAAAATAAATATACATGTCTATTTAAGCCAAATGCGAGTTTTAGAAGTAATTTTCGTTAAACATTTTTTATTGTTTCAAGATTAAAACTACAACAATATAATTATTCTCATTGTGTAATAAATATTTGCTTTAGTTTCTTTCGTTGTAGTCGTACTTCTAAATACTAAATCATTAATCAAGGTATACAATTTGAGTTGGCATACGATTTGTAGCGCCAAAGAGTGGGCAATCAACCGGCTTTGTGTCGCTTGTTCTAAGCGTTGAGGACCTCTTAACTGGAAGTGGGTCATCAGGCTGCTTGCTTTGTGAAAGAAAGCATAACAATGCACTGAATATATTGCCAAATTTTTAACAAATATCGTTTCATTTCAACATGAAATTCTAGATAGCTAATTCATACAACATTTACTGACACACGTAGAAACTGAATAAGTAAAAAAGCTAACTAATGTTTCGCAAAAGTTATTTCTAAAACAATATAAATTATCATTTAGTAAAGAAAAAATGTGTGAATGTTGAAATATGTCAATTGTTTAAATATTAATTAATAAAATCATTTAATTGCAGTCGTTTAATTGGCTTGGCAGCTCGCCAGGCCCTTGGACAAACAAACGACATAACCTCAAAAATCTGTTATAGTTATTTACTAATAATTTTATTATACACGCCTACACGAATAGCTAAACCTGTCGTGTGGGCCTCATGAAAAGTATAATCAAATTATCGAGTACATGAAAGTAATGTATGTTATTTAAAGTTTTACCTTGTGGAATTTATTCAGTAATTACTGAAATTATAAACTATGTAAGGTTCAGTTATGACTGCATGTTCATGAAGTTTTATAATTCAGGATTAGAAGTGTTCTTTAGTCAAGGCTTTTTACCTGATTGATTTAGAAGAATAATGTTTTTCTTCCGTATGTAGAGTCCGTCCGGTTTTTAATTAATAAGTGTTATTCTTGTAACTAAAATATAACTGTATAATTGCACTCAATTAGACCACTAGCATCATTGTGCGTAATGCCAAAACAAACAAGCAAACAGAAGGGGAGTGACAGCCGATGAATGGAACGGGAACCGTGTTATTTGCTCAGCTCTATTTGTTGGTCGATAGAGGGCAGTACTCATGGCTACTGCCTGATGACCCAACAGACTTAATATGCTACGTAAGTACTTGATACGTACATAATAAAACGCGCGGTACAAATTCCTCAAACTCCATAGTGTTTTACACACTAATCTTTTCAGCAATTGGAACCGTTTATTGTCATAAAAATTTTGGTTTTTACTAAATTTTTAGTTATTTCTGAAATCCTAACCTGAGGAAATACTCAAACAGAAAGGGTTTAATAATATTCAACTACGAATGAAGATTTCTGTAACTATAGTGTGCAATGAAATAATATCAGCATTAGTAATGGAGAAGTTTTGTAAAGCTTAAAGCTTTTTATAGTCTTTACACATTGTCTATGCACATTCAGAATACGCATATGCTTATATACAAATTCAAATATTCAGTTCTTTATGTATATAAGGCTCAATAAAAATTACTTTAAGAGGTTATTAAGTAGCTTAAAGACTTGTTGTCAGAGTGAAATGATTTCTCTAAAATTAACGCTTTGGAAACAATTAGAACATATGTTTCGTCTACATTCTCCTATTGTTGATGTTAAAAATCATTACAAAACAAAAAGGCTTATCACGATTACAACAATGTATCTATCGTTGTAGCCGAGAAACGATAGCGACATACAAATTAATGGTCGAGAATTTCCGATAGCCCAGGAATCAGCTGGCTTTGTATTATTTTTGTATTGAAAGCTACGCGTTTTCATGCAATATATAAATATCTTAAGTAACATTTCCACGGTCTAATTTGTCGCACGTGCCCACCTATTGCCAAACGTCGAGCTTTCGTGCAGTGCTTGCGAAAATGGGTCACCAAGTGTCATGCACTTTCACAAATCGATGCAAATTTACTGTCATTGAAAATACACAAAGGCGCGTCCTTAATGTGGGCCTCCATATACTACAGTCGATAACAAAAGCTTCTTGTATATCAAAATTTCCACTCAACAAGATATTTGCGGAAAATTTTCACGATTTTAGTCTATGTTGATACTAAATAATGAATGTGGAACGAAACGAACTAACTTATGAATGAAAGTCAATGAATTTTACCTCCCCGTTTGACCTTGTGGCTGAGGATGAGGGAAGAAACGAACAGCTTTTCGTCGAGGAGTCACTAGGTTCTTTCAGGCAGTTGAACACCGCCGTGGGCTTGAAAGCTTATTGTTACAAATCACTAGAACATTCGCGGCATTTAAATATTTCGCGCGACACTAACACGGGCGGACGAAGCTCGGTGTGTTGCGAGGAACTGGCGGTGACACACACGTTGCTGTGCGGAGCGCGTACGGGGACTGACGGACTGACGCCGGCTTAGGAGTGCTCGCGCCGCCCGACGCTTTGCGCTGCTATTTGCGCCTGCTGCCGCCCGCCCCCGCCCAGCGCCCGCCCAGGCCTTTCTCTGCGCAACACCACAACAACCACTTATTTCTTTCAATCGACTCTCATCGTTAACATGATAATTAACTTATAATAATATTTGCAAACGACCAGAAAGTTATTTGACTTGAAAGACAACTAATCGTCTAGTTTAAAAATTAGCGAGGCATGTAGATTTGAAACTTAGAAACTGCTGCTTGCTAAATGAGAGAAAATCTAGACTTAATGGTTTCGAAATATTCATGAGAAACGAAAACATCTTTTCAATTACATTTGAGGTAATATATAAATTAGTTTTCATAGACACATAACTAGTCTTTCTCACAATCGAAGCTATTCAGCAGAGGTTGAATATCTTATAGTACACAGACTAGTAGTTACTTAAATAAAATACAATAAAGTAAATAGGGGTTTATGAATTAGAGGCATGAAGTTTTCGTATGTTTTCTAACGGTCGCAGTTCACTATGAAGTCAATTAAACTGCACAAGGCTAAAGTAGTTAACTGAAGACTAATCATCCTTCATTAAGGGTCGGCTCGAGTCTATCAGTAGGGACGTACAAATTAAAATATGAGCTAAGAAGGTGTTACACACCTTTGGTGTAACCAAAAATAACTACAGTCTAATATAAATTTAGATCAATGCGACACTAAAAATAAATATACGTATCAAACTTTATTCTTGGTCAGACCTATCACAATTCAATATTGTTGTGCAACGCTATAATTATTTGATATGTTTGTGATATTTTTCTATTATTCTATCAAAGGGAACTTCTTACTGATTTCCATATTATCGTGAGTAATTTATAAATACGGGGCTCTTTTAGTTTATTTACCTGAAAGTAGATGTGAAATCAAAGAAATGAAATAATAATATAACTTTACCTACAAAAGACATTGTAACTTGCTGTAAACCACAGATCATTTAACAATTTGCTTTCGGACTATTTACCTGGTTGAATTATAAACAAACGAAGATCGAAAACGTTCGGTGTCATAACTATATAGTCTTTGATGAATTGACTTGAAGTTAGCAGCGATGGCAGCACATGTTTGTCTTTGGTCAGTCTTTGTTGTTCCGATACGTATATGTCAATGTCAGTCACCGGCCGGAGTTAAAATATAACCGAAATCGAGTTAATGTTTTTTATGAATTTACCATAAATTAAAAAAGAGTCCATATTTTACAAATAGTTGTTAAATTTAGCTTATGTGATCGGCATACATCATGCTTTTACTGTTGTGGACGTTGAATAAAATGTATATCTAGTGCTGTGTATTTTTAAAATTATAATGGCTCGGTGGAAATTAATTAGACAAGATCACAATCCTATAGAGGAATTGGAGTTTTCAGAGGGCGATCAAGTTAAAATCGGCAGGGGTTTGACTAATACTGTGACCCTATCAAGTATTGTGGTGTCTAGAAATCACTGTGTCATTAATTTTAAGAGTGATAGAGCCATCATCACTGACTTGAAAGTACGTTATTTTTTTTTTTCATATTAAGTATATATTTTATTTTTTGTATCATATTATTGTGTTAAAAAACAAATGTATCTTCTCTCTTTCTCTACGTTTATCATATATTCTCAAGTAATTGATTGATTTGGAATGAAATAATTTGTAATGATCTTTTAATTTACATTTTTGTAATTTCCTTAATATTGTGTATTTTTCAAAAGAAATTCTATATAAATTTGATTGTTTTTGGACCTATTAGTTTGATAAAATTCTCAACAACAAATGAGTTAAGAATGTATCTAAATTCTAAATCTTATAACTGAAATATAAACTATTTTCTTTTAGAGCTCTAATGGAGTATATGTCGGATTGAAGAGACTCAGTCCAGACACTCCTTTTGACTTGTTTGATTTGGATATAATTGGATTTGGTTGGACTCCGGGAGCACCATTAGCAATAATTCCCGACAGTGAAAAACATGTATACAAGCTTGTCAAAGTTAAGTTACATACACCTATATATAACAGGATACAATTCCAAAATGATCCGGGTCTTGAGGATGTAGAAGGCTCTATAAAGAAATTACACAATACAAAACTTGATAGAAAAGCAATTTCCAGTGATAAAAACCAGGATTTAAAAAGAAAATTAAATGAAGAAAACAAACAAGCAGTCAATAAGATAATTAACAATGTAATAAACATTGAAAATGATTGCATTAGTATATCAGATAGTGATTTAGAAATATGCACAAATGAAATCACAATTAAAAAGACAAAACTTGAGCCACTTACTGACGATAAAGTATATGATGACCATGTTAGTGCAGAAAATGATGAAATACAGTTTGAAGCTTATAATGTTAAACAAGAATATTTAGGTTATGATGATGAACCTATTCAGATAAGTAGTGATGATGACAGTGAGTCAGAACAATGGTTCTTGCGTTTGTCGCAAAGTTCACCTGGGAAACCATTTATAAAAATTGCACAAAAGAAAGACACAAATCTGAATGATAATTCGTACAGTCAAATGGAGGATTTTGTGATTTTAGATTCAAACAAAGAAAATTATGAGTTCGATGAAGAAATTGATGAAGGTGAATTATTACAGCTTCCTTCTGAAGAAGACGTTCAAAATTATAATCAATATAAAGAGTCACTTACAGCTAAAGTTGCAGAAAAATGTAACATAGAAAATAATGAAGCTAAGAGCAATGACATAAAGTTTGAATCTAAAACAAATGATGTTTTTAATTCAGAAGTTATCGGAAAAAATGAAGATCAAATCGATGGTACTAATTTAAACATAAATGATTTCATTCAGTCATCATCCTGCAAATCACCTCAGAGTAATCAGGAGATAGTAAAAAAAATTAAAACAAATGAACCAACTCACAGGATTGCACATGCAGCAGCGGTATCAAAAAAAGAATGTGTTAGTCAAAAAAGTAAGTACATTCAGCTTTTATTATCTCTACTATCTTACGTCCGCGACTCCTTCCGCATGGAAATAAAAAAAATAAAGTAAGCAGCCTATGTGTTCTTCCAGACTATCCTCTACATTTATGCCAAATTTCATCCAGATCCGTTCAGCAGTT
>JAOCNA010000004.1:5301432-5315543 GCA_026546675.1 Papilio helenus
TTTGAGGTATGACTATTGAAAATGGACTCTCTTTTACACTTTTGGCACCACGTAGCTTTTTAATGGCTCGAGTGTGGTACACGCTAATGTTTGTTTTCTTTACTAATATAACGAAGCCTGAATACACTTCTTTGTTACGTAGGATGTCAGCAATTAAACCTTTTTTTTTAAATAACTTTTTTTTATTTAACCCTACGCTTACGACTGTAGACTAGAAATTTTCACTCTAGTAAACTTGAGGAGTTTAAAAATTTAAAAAAAAAGCAGCATAGAAGCCAGATCTGAGAATTGGTTTATAATGTCATGCAGATAAAACCGAACAGGAATAGCTAGTATTCTATAACAAAGTAATTATTGAGAAGACGCGAACATATTTGGAAGTTACATTGCATAAAAGGCCTATATCCAGCAGTGGGCAGATAAAGGCTGATGATGACGTTAATGATGATGACGATTGCGTAAATTTATCCAGCAATGTTTCCACTTTCTGAATATTGTTCGTAGATCATTTTTTTCATTTCTTAGTTGAAATTTTCAAAACCTAAGTCGTTTTGTTTGATTTTTCTTTTTAAATCATGTATAAATTCTTTTACAAATATGTTTACTTTAGATTATTTCGGTGGCTCTGGTGTTAAGGACTTGACTTGTCCTGAAAGGCCTGGATTTGAATCCCATGTACCAATGTATTTTTTGGTTTTCGAATGACATATATACATTTACCCGACGTTGTTACGGTGATGAAAATCATCGTGATTCAATCTGCACATATCTGGGAATAAATTCAAATTTATGTGTAGTTAACCAACTCACACGGGGTCAGCGTAGTGGATTATGGCCTAGTCACCTTGTTTAAGGCTCCGAGTTCTTCGGTGGAGACGTACAGTGAGCTGATGTTCATGATGATGATGATTATTAGGTAATATGTTAATGTCAAGTCCCGGGCTATGTGTGAAAATATTTTTCTTACGTCGAATAATCTCCACGAGAAGATATTATCGTCTCAGCTAACATCAAAGGAACCTTACACAATAATATTCAAATTATTTTCTTCAAGAATTGGACGTCATTTGGCAACAGAAACATAAAGTACTTTTTTTTTAAAGATCGTTATTTGAAATTCATTGCAGTAAGGTTGCTTGCACATTTTTAGGCCCTTCGTACACAAGGCTAAGTAAATATTTAAAACCTGGTATTTTTAATCACTGCGCGATTTATGCTACACAACGTCATTGAGGTTCGGGCAGGACATCACCAGTTGCATGCTACCTGTCAAGATCGTTGTGAGAAAAGTTGCTGCAATTTTCAAGATATCAGTGCTAATATTCAGTTGATATTTTGTAAATTCCTGATACTCACGACGCAATACGACACTAGTTTTATAGATTTACCTTTCCTTGTGTACTAAAGGCCTTATAGTAATAAAATTTTCTTATGAAAATATACTTATATGTAAGATTTAGATTGTAAAATAGCAAATAGTTCAATATGTTCGTATCACGATATTGTTTCTATTGTATTTTAGTCCTTGAATGTTCAAGTAAGAAATTACCTTTGAGAATTTATGGCGGGATCAGCTCGCGTGAAGGAGAATATCCTTTCATACTGCGCTTGGAAGTTCGAACGATTCTCTCTGATAATAAGAGTGTAGAAGATATTCATAATGTACACATGTGTACGGCGTCCGCTCTATCTTCAACGTGGGCATTGACAGCAGGGCACTGCGTTTACGCTGCGATTAAATATCGCTTAAACATGGTCATAAGATATGGACGTGTTGAACATCCACCGGACCATAAAGACACGTTTAGCGATGTGTTAATGAAAATCATTCATCCCCTGTATAGATACAGCTTCGAAAATCTTCCCCTAACAATAATGAAGAATGACATCGGTCTCGTGAAAACCACACCAATGAAAGTCAGAAGCTTCGGTAAACTGAGCGGAGTAGATTTTTTCTCCTTATACGGTTATGAAGCGGTACTAGCAGGATATGGAATAACAACTACTAAGTTACCTGATGGCAAAATTTTAACTAATACTACACTAAATCTACAAAAGCCGCTACAAATTGTAAAAGTACTGATGTACAAATGCAAGCGGAGTAGGTTGCGTCCAGTACTTTGCTTGGCACCGAAATGTGGGAGAGTAATGTCGTCCTGCTCGGGTGACTCTGGAGGTCCATTGATCCATCCTTCAGGTGTGGTTGGCGTGGTGTCCCTAGGAGAACAGACGAGACATTGCTTAAGACCGACCAGAAAAAGACGGACTTTTATCAGCGGTCACATTTTACCGATAAGTCCTTACATTGAATGGATTCAAAGTTATGTAACAGCTTGAAGTAATTGAAACAACGTTTTGTTTTTGACTGGGTTGATATTTGAAATAAGTGAAACTGTTGAAATAGGAGTATCTCTTTCACAATTTTCATATCACGCAGCTATCTGAAGCTTTTAGTGAGTTAAACACCGATGGCAATAATTAAGAAGTCGAAGACGATGTCAACTTGGCCTTTAAAAAGCTGAGAGTGCAATATTTAGCCAGATCACCGCCTACAATTGTATAAGGAGTAAGTACGACCCCACATACAATACTGCTAGCAACTTTAGGCAGTAGTACTCCAATATAATAGTTTCTTCCCTTGACCGCATACAACGGACAGCGACTCGAAAAGTCGACGACCGAGCTCTTACTGATCGTCTGATTCTCTGAAACTACAATGGGACAGGTTCCTCTGCATTTTTATCGAATATACTACGAAGTTTTCCGAAGACCTGTTTGGAATGATTCCTACAGCCAAGTTCCGCCATCGGACGACACGACGGACTGCCAGATTTCATCATCATCCCCTGGATAGCTGGCATTCCTCAACTGAGCGCTTCTCACGGAATTTTTGCCTTGAACTCTAAACGACTTAGGGTCCGACAAGAAGCGATCATATCTCTTTTCTAAAGATGGGTATCGCATCTGCAGTTCCTCTGTTTTTGCGAATTTCCACGGGCGTCAGTGAGAACTTCGGTTTGCCCTTTTCTCTTAAAAAAACAACATAAAATATTGTTATCTCACTATGTGTATAGTTTTTTTTTTATTTCTAACTTTCAATTCATTGTTCATGACTTTTGCAGTTACATTTATCATACAATCTCTTACTAAAATATAAAAATATCATGAAAATGTTTTTTTTTATACAATCTGGAAGGATTAAACATTTTTCTTAAGTAAGCAAAACAATTGGAAGAAATCGTTCTGTCTCGATCAATCGATGACACCTAGAACACAAATATACAGGGTTCTACCGTCGATTCCACGTTAGTGGTATAAGGCCAGGGAGATGATAATGTAAATCTAAGTATTCTATACTAATATTATAAAGAGGAAAGATTAGTATTTTTGGATTATTGTATGTATTGAAATAACTCAAAAACTACTTGGCCGATTTCAAAAATTCTTTCTCCATTTAAAAGCTACGTTATTGGGGCTCTAGTGCGGAAGTGTTTAGGTCAGTTATCTACTCATTTTTTCAAATCTATTTTAGAAACTAGCTGTTGCCCGCGACTTCGTTCACGCAATATTAAGATAAAAAGTAGCCCATAATATGCCCGTCTATGTCGGCTACCCTTCAGTAAAAGTCCGGTCGAAATCGGCCCAGCAGTTTCGGAGATTACCCGGAACAAACGCGGCTTGCGGACAGACAGACAGACAAAAAAATTTAAATGCGATTTTCGTTATCAGCATCGCAAATACATCATCTTCCCGAAATCCGGAATTTTTCTTTTGATATTACAAACAGATACTCCAATTTTATTATATGTATAGATAAAATAGTTCACGTTAAAAATTTAAATGAGTCACTTAACATTAAATTTGTAAGATTAGGTTAGCGACTTTAGCCAGAGAGATAAATCACAAAATTCTTTTACATTTAAAGCATATAACTTTTTATTCAGAGGAGGGAAAGGGAGAGGAAAAATAAATAGTAAAATTGTAGAGAAGTGCGCTAAGTCGTTAGCAAACAGTGGATCAAAGCGACACATGGCGCTCGCTGACACTTTCTCACAGTCGACGGAGACACGTGCCTACTGTCGACTGTCGACGATCTCCTCCAGATGTACACAACTTTGTTCTTTCTTTGTTTTACATGTTTTTATGTAATTGATTCCTTTCTTTTATATTTTCAACCCTTTAGTTGAAAGCCAAACTCTTTTAAGCTCCTTAGTAATTAACTATGGCATTGAAATCAGCTTCATTATTATTTTTTAGTTACACTAGTCAATGTTTAAACTAACTATACTTGGTTGTACACACAAGCGTCTGATACTATTCACGGATCAAGTCCAGGTCGTGATCTGTCTCTGACAAGTGAGATAACTCGTCCTCGAATCTCCATATCTATCTCGATTGAATCCGACCCCCGCCCTACGTTCCGCGCGACCGGCTCAAACAAAGCACAGAATTAAACAAAATCCGCAGACAATCGCGTTCCGATGAACAGCGACATGAAAGAGAGTTAATCAAACAACTATTTCGAAGCGGTCGAACAAATACACCCTAGTTCTTTTTCTTAATTAATTTTACTTAGCAATGTAGATTAAAATGTAATTTATTTTAGGTAAAACAATTACGCATAGCAGATCACGAAAGCGGGATTCTAAGAAAAAACAACAAATAAAGAAACAAATAACTGACGCACAAAAAGAAGAGAGGAAGCAAAAACTTAAAGAAATTGCTTTAAAAGATAAGGGAGAAATTAAAACAACTGCAGCTTCAATTAATACTGCAACAGGTCTGGCTGTTGCAAAAGTAACAACTTTTAACAGAGGGGTATTTTTAACTGATAATGTTGAATCAACTGATACAACAAAGAAAACTATCAAAACTAAAGAAACTGATAAATTAACTCGTAAAAGTACAGAATCGAAGAAAGAAAATCAACCTAGAAAGGAAGAAAAACATTCAAAGAAACATGAACATAAGATAAAAAATAAGGATGAACATAAAAACAGTAAAGCAAAAGAACATGAACAATCCAAGATTAATAATAAAGAAACAAAATTGACTCAAGTTTCAAATAAATTATGCGGTTCTGATAAACCCATATCAGTCAAATATGTAGAACCATTAAAGGGGAGTGATGATTCAATAACTGGTAAACCATTTTCGAAAGTACGGCTAATGTCTTGCACATTGACTACTACAACAGATAAAAAAATTAAGAAAACAGTGCGCTTTAGTACCAAAGAGCCAGAAGTACTTGTGTATGTTATTGAACCGGGCAATAAACTGAAGAGGACCAGTTTAGTAAAATCAACACTTTTGGATGTACGACATATGCCTGTGTTTTCATTGGAAAAACAAACTCTAATGAAAATTTTACGTTGGAATGCAAACTGGTTGGAGGAACAGCTTCATAGGAACGAACCTCCTCCCATATTAGAACATAATCAACCTCTGGTTATGCTACATTCATTCACAAACCATGACCAGTATAAGCAGTAAGGATGTTTTATTTTTTTTAATAGTTATAAGTGTTACCGCAGAAGTTATTAATTAATATCTATTTTTTTTTGTTACTCTTAAAGTTCCTTAATTTATAATACATTTGGTTTTAAGTCAATCTTACAGATCAATTGTGTTCAACAGATAATTATTGTCAGTCATATCAACTTAAAATTTCAGGTTAATTGGTGGGTTACTTCTTATGGAGATATGGGAATGTCTAACACAAGGTTATAAGAAATTACAGAAGGAAAAAGCTGAATTGCAAATGCAAATAGATTCATTACCACTTGTTGCTCCGCAAGAAAGGATGCATGAAATGTACAACATGAGTGTTAACCGTAAGTGATCATTTTCTAGTTTTTTCATATATGAATTGAAACCTTTGTTTTTAAGAAATTTTACTATTAATCAAAGCGTTTTTGGATTCAGTCATGGGTGACTACTGGAATTTTTTTTAATAAAAACTTCCTTCACTTTTAAACTAATTTTTTCAGTTTCACTACCGACGAAAGCAGTTAAATTAGTTCCCAGAGTTGGAGATGTTTTAATGATTTCTTTCGGAGTCGACGCTGCAAAATGCATTAGATTGCTTTATGTTAATAATGTACGATGCCTGCCTTCGCCTCCAAGTATGTTGAAATTTTAAAAAAAATGTTTTTCAACTTTGAAAATAGAATTAACACTTTTTTATTCCTTTTTTTTTCTAGATAATGTAAACTCTTTCTTTGCGATTTCTTTGTGTGGCATGTATTCGGAAAAGTTGGGCCAGTTACGAGTTGGCCAAACATTGTTTGGCAAAAATCTCGCTTATATAAAGAAGGAATTAATGCTGTTTGAAGCTATGGATTATTTAGGAGGATCGCCGCTTATCGAATGTATTCTAAGGCCTAGGCCACACCACTTCATTAATTTAAATGAATTGAAACCCGAAGAATTGACATCACAAGTAAGACATTATTTTCATACTTTATTTAATCGCCTTAAATTCATTAATTCTGAGACAGGAACAGTTTTTTATCGCATATAAAATTGAGCGTTATTCAATTGACACAAGGTTTCATTTTATTTACTATAAAACTTGCTCTGCTTTACGTTCTGGTCTGTGCGAAAAGACCCTAAGTCGACTGATGCGACCAAAACAACAAGTTGTTTGTTGTTGTAATGGAGAATTAAAATTATTTGATTGTATTGTCATATTTCCTTATGTTATGCGACGAGACAATCAGGACATAAACCAGAAAGTGTTAAGATTGCATGTGGAGGGCTACAAAGGTAGAGGAAGGCCGAAGAAAGTATGGATGGATTGTGTGAAAGAGGATATGTTTAAGAAGGGAGCGGATTCAGATATGACGGTAGATAAAAATGTATGGAAGAGCAGCACATACTGTGCCGACCCTCCGTAGGGATAAGACCAACTTGATGATGATATTTCCTTCAATTTTTTTGTCATTGTTTTGATGTATTTTAGTGGACGGTTACCCTGAACGCTAGTCAGAGGCTAGCAGTGCGGTCGTCCGTGTCCGCGGCGCTGGGCGACCGGCCCGGCATACAGATGGTGCAGGGGCCGCCCGGCACAGGTATACAACATATATCTTATAGGTTCATCAGTACAATAATAGATAAAACGGACGTAAAGGTATACTTTGCCGCACATGATAGGGTTTTATCACAAAAAATCTGACGTTGTCTACAATTTGACCATCTTACATTGGTCATTCACCTGATTTTTTAAGTTAAATTTGTCTTCATAAACAAATTAAGATCGACTTATCTCACGTACGGTCGGACCCTTAGGGACCGTGAGTTAAGTTCTTCATTTTTGTCTCACAAAAGTTTAAATATACATTTTGACGTACATTGAACATAACAGTTTTTATCGTGTGATAATGTAGCCATACTGATATTACGGTTTACAGTAATACCTAGAAATTAGTGTTTTTTCACATTTCGCAGGAAAAACGAGTGTGATATGCGCTATAGTTATGACATATTTCTATAACGCTGCCGGCAGAAAACAACATAACAGGGGAAAGATTTTGATATGTGCCACAAGTAATGCCGCCGTCGATGAATTGGTCCTCAGATTGTTACATATTAGGAAAGACATGCCTAAAGGTTAGTCAATATTTTATTCTATTTAGGTATATAGCTATAGGTTTTCAATTACGGCATTTTTGGCAGGTAAAATAAAAAAAAAATCTTGTAAAATTCATTTGGCAAATGCTGATTGAATATGGATGGAAGACCGAAAGTATGTATGGATTGTGTGAAAGAGGTGCTTAAGAAGGGAGTAAATTCTGATATGAAGGCTGATAGAAATGTATGGAAGAGTAGAACATACTGTGATGACATTCCTTAGGGACAGGGGCATTTGATTATATGTCAAATAAAGAAGTTAATTTTTTTCAATAATAGTATAAATTATTTAGTCAAACAAACCTTTTAATTAGAAACATTGGACGATTTGGGTGTGGATTTAGACTAGGTGTATTTGAGTGCGCTACAATGCCCTTGAACAGGCACGGGCTTACTGGCGCCAGACATTACGCCAGTATACCCTGATGTCAGAGCTACTTGCTTTTAGTGGTATAATATAAACTAGAGACGTGGTTTGTTAGAGGAGCGTTTCCGCATGGTGCGCGTGGGCCGCGCGGAGGCGATGCACCCGCGCGCGCGTGACGTCAGCTCGCAGCAGCTGGCGCAGCGCGACGCACGCAGCCGGGAAAAACCTGCGGAACCCGCCATTGCTGAAGAGGTAATATCATTTTAAAGGTTTTCAGACATTTGAACTACTTACTAATTAGTGGTGTAGGGTCGTAACTGGTGATTGACGAGGATTGAGCATACGCATGTGCTCTACCCTCAGTGTCCGTTGACTTCGCGCACAAACTTAACAGTTTTCCGAGTTAATTCGTACGAATTTCAAAGCCGTCATTAAGTTTGCATAGCATTGTAACTTCAAACCTTTCGAGTGGTCATTCGAGAAACATCTAGAATGTAGAGTTTCTTGTAAATTGACCTTTAAATCTAATTTTATTGGTTTCTGTATCTTAAGCTGTGTACTTAAATAATTATTGTTATGGAATTATATTCACACGATCATATTTCAGTCATCATAAATGTGATACGAAGTAATACGACCAGTGCTACCTTTCTTATCGCATTCCTAGTAATAAACATTCCATCCTATTTCCTGTCTGTATGTCTAGATAAAATATGTTAATGTTTTATTAAATATCTAGAATAATATTTATAATCAAAGAGATTCAAAAAAATGTATAGAGTAGGCATAGTTGACATTCATAATCTTAATTAAACGATTACATTTTATTTTTGTCGCTGTTTAGTTTATTTTTAAACAATAGATGAAGCTTATTATAATTTTGTAAAATGTTTTTATTACATGCCAATACAAGGACACAAGGCGTATTATACTTGACAACTGATATAGTACCTTTCAGAGAAAGTACCGGTGAAAAATTTTTGTTCACTATGCCTTGTCTATATACTTCTTAAATGTCTTTGACTGGTTTTATTTCAAATTCAAGGTAAGTATTTTACATTTCAATAACATTAAAATTAAATTCATCCCTCGTCTTTTAAACGCTGAAAGTAATATCCATTTGCGGTATAAACCTCATATTTAGTATTTCTCTCAGTGGCTATGGAATAGTAATATAAAATCACAGGTGGCGCCGTAAAAAGGCAGGGGTCGACTTTGTAATTCAAATCCGACACCGCTAAGTTCCCGACTGGGCTCGGTCGAGGTGAAACTTAGCGCAGAATATAAAGGAGTAAGGGAATCATGCTTCATGAATTGCACAATTTATGGAACTGAAAAACAAAACACGACTTTTTACTTATATTGGTACGGGGTCAGAAAAATTTAACAACCATAAGAAGTTAGCAACGTCATAGACAAAAGATGAAGAGCCTTTAGATATAAACTAAGAGCGCACGCACCTTTGATTAAACTATCGCACAACTGTTTAGTCGCGCTTTGGTTCCTATAAGCTTATATGGAGGTGCACACTATTCGATTTTTAATTGTGCAAGTTAACTGTTGAATGGGCTGCGAAACAATCGACAATCACGCAATAGTTATGCGATTGTTAATTTTTGACTAAAAAATCAACCAATACTGAAAAATATCGGAAGCCGATAAAAGTATCTAAGTTTACAAATAACAATATCGGAGATTAGCAGAAAATAAATTCAACAGACTATAAATTAAATATTGTTCCATCTGTTATTTCAGATTTTCATACGCATCGAGACGAAGCAATATTTACTGAGAGCCGGCAAACAGTCGACGCGCTCGTTACACTGCTTACAGCTGAGAATATTGACTTTGACGGTTCGTTGACAACGTTTATGCAAATTTGGAGGAGCAAGGAAAAATTCAACGCAGATAATGAGGCAGTTCGAGACAGTGTTTATCTTATAAAAGTAACTCAGAAAAGTCAGTGATAATTAGGTACGGTTGTGGATTATTGTCAATTGACGGTCATATTTTTAGCCCCTATGTCTAATGGTTTGGGGTACGGACTACCGATCTTGCGGTCGAGGGACGAATTCCGCCATTCGATATTGCCGTGAACCATATCCTAGCACAAACCTAGAGCTTAGTTGGGATGTTTAAAGGAAATATTAGTAAACTAGCTTTTGCCCGCGACTTCGTCCGCGTGGAATTTTTTTCTGTCGAACGGAATAAATAGTATCCTATGTCCTTCTCCTGGCTCTAAGCTACCTCACCAATTTTCAGCCATATCGGTAAAGCCGTTCTTGAATTGTAAATAGTGTAACTAACACAACTTTCTTTTATATATGTAAAGACTAAAGACTTTTGTTTAGTGATGTTTCCTAATCTATCGGCATTACATTCAGTGACCCCTAAAGATCTATTTGCATGGACCACCTTGCTTGTTATTTACTCGTTGAGGTCGTGAATTAAGTGACAGGTGCTGACGTATTTTACCGTAAAACACTGAGGTGGTACTTGAATTATAATCATCCCTTTTATTCGCTTTGACTAAACAGAGACAGCAAAAACTTTGGCATATAATTTTTTTCTATGTTTTTATTAAGAAAACATATATCCCTCTAGAATCTTTTCTAAAAGCTGAGAGAAAGTCGAGAGAAAAATTTTTGACCTTATTTGTCCCATTTTGTCCCAAAAAGGTGCGTAGTAGAGCGTTAATGTATTGCAGCTATAAATATTTTTTTTATTATTACATTTTATTGTAAATCCGTGTACCTAAAAATGTTGCATAATACCTGAAAAGCGAAATGTGACAACCCTGGCTGACCAATAATCATCTATAGTAGCGACAACCCTATCAATAAACATAGCTATAAGCCCGGGAATACACATGCAAGCTATGATAGCTATGACCATGAATGAGGGAGATGTACGAAGTTTGTCACTGACACGTCTCGTCTCTTATGATCTCGGTAACATTTTAGGAATCGTGCCTGTAGCTGACATGTACTATCCCATTTTGTAGCATGTGTATTTCTGCCTTTATATTAAAAATTTGCACATTGAAAGACGATTTTAATATAGTTCGGGCGAACATCGAATGTGTGTTCGTTCCGCATCACACGTAATTGGATCTGTCATGTAAAGATGTCTATGGTTGTTTTTATTTACCTGACGGATTCAGAAGTATAGTTATATTATGTTTTGCGTATGTGACCACTTTTAGCCATACGTCTGAACTAATTTTAACAACTGAGATGTCATTTGTTTTATATTTTTATCCAGTGTGCCCTAGGGGTACAGTCGGTATGAAAAAATGGAAAATTAAGTTACTAAAATAGTTGTTTTGTTTGACAACCCTATAACTAGATGAAATACGTGAGGCGCTGGGCCGTAAGGACGCTAGTTTCGTAAGATGCCATTAAATTTGTTAAGCAGTGCACGGCTCGGCCTTGGTCGTTGCACAACCGATAGCCACCGCATTCGCCCATTCTAATCATCGTTTATTAATTTCTTGCTCTGTATGGACCACCAACAAAAAGTAAATAGTTAGCTAGGGTTGAACATACGGGTACAAATAAAAAAAAAATATTTTGTGCACCGGAAAATTGTACAAATGCAAAATATACCATTGTTTTATATTTTATTTAGAATAAATGATTACACATACATTGTATTTTAATAGATTAAACTTAAAGCACAAAAGCTTTGTATAATAAAGAACATGAACTATAAATGCAAACATAAAATCTTCTTCTAAAACGATTGAAACTACGCAGTCAGCTTTTTAAATCGTATACAAATCTGAATTAATACTGCCGACTGTCCCATCCGCTATAAAAAATCTCTTACAACATTATGGATGGGCAGTGATAGGATGACGTTTATTTAAGGACTGACTAGGTCAAACATTTCTTTTCGATAACCAATATATAAACTGCTCTATTGTACTACACTCTAATATTTTGTTTTCTGTTGTGCTCCACTCTGCTCTGCTCTAATCTACTCTACTCTACACTCCTCTCCTATCTTCTACTCTCGTCTCTTCTACACTACTGTAATCATTATAATCTACTGTAAGCTCCCCTACTCTAATATGCTCTACACCAAGTCGATTAATCTACTCTACTCTCCTCTCCTCTCTTCTACTCTCGTCTCTTCTACACTACTATAATCATTATAATCTACTGTATGCTCCGCTTCTCTAATATGCTCTACACTAAGTCGATTAATCTACTCTACTCTCCTATCCTATCTTCTACTTTCGTGTCTTCTACACTACTACAATCATTATAATCTACTGTATGCTCCCCTACTCCAATGTGCTCTACACTAAGTCGATTATCGAGGACAATGGTGTGTGGTATGTATTTGGTTTGCATAGGTTAACAATCTGCTCCGCTACTTCTTGACCACCACGCTCTATGGCTTCTTGGGTATGTGCAGCTGAAAAGTTCACTGTATTAATGAAATCCAAGAAAAAATGCTAATGAATAAAGCCCAAATAAAGAAACTAGTGTCACGGTTTTTGCATGCTAAAATATCGGGAGCTGAAACACCTTCATCGTTGTAAGAATGTGTGTTCATCGTGTTACAAACAATGTGGGAATAAAAACCACTAATGTTTAAAGTCATATAAATATCGATTACGTAATCGCCGATCACACCATAGCACAGCAAATAGTCCAACATGGCACCCATCGTAATAATATGATAGGTTTCTTTTCATTTATACTTAAATAAGTATGGAAAGCTCAGCATCAAAATACAAATTTAATATCCTTGTAAAATTTTATTAGTAACATATTTTTACCGATTAAGTATTAAATACTAATAATTAGTTACCGACAGCGACACATTACAGCAAATACTTACCAATATGCAATGACAACATAACATTTGGATGTGTTAATACAGGATACTTTATGAAGTCTGCATCAATGACTCTGTCGTACAAATCAAATGCCGCTCCGCCAATCTATAATGACACAAGTCCTCTACAAATGTCCTTCTAACAGATAATATGCATAATGCAATAATCTTGTGCTAATACGAGTATATATGGATGGATGTTTGTTAGAGTTTGTAGCCTAAACGGCTGAACGAATCTCGAGGAAATTTGGCATAGATATAGAGTATAGTCTGGAAGAACATAAAGGCTAGTTACTTTTGTTTTTCTCTTTAGAAAGTCGCGCGATAGATAACTTGAGTAGCTCTATTAATAAAACTGTAATTACGTAAAGAAATGAAGGCTTCACGTAAAGTGCTATCAAATATTGTTAACTAACAGGGAGATTTGGTGGAATAACAATATGAAATTGTACAAATGCTTAAAAAATAATGAATAAGGTTAAAAGTTACCTGTCCCGTTCTGAGACCTTCGTAAAACTCACGAGCCTGTAACGTGCCGATCTGTCCCACAAATATTATTTTTACGCCCCTTTTGCATGCTTTCATCACATCGGAAGTGATGTATCCTGTTACCAAAATTTGTATACGGTCAATAAAATTGAAGTGTCTGTATGTAATATCAAAAAAAAATCAGATTTCGCGAAGATGATGTATCTATGTACATTGAAGACCGAAATCGCATTTTTTTTGTCTGTCTGTCTGACGGCAAGCCGGGTAATCTCCGGGACGGGTGGACCGAAGGTAGTTAATGCATGCGAGAATATTACAGGCGATAATTTTTTTAATTCCGCGCTAACGAATTTTGCGGGCAACAGCTAGTTAAATAATCAATGCAAGTTCAAAGTACAATAAAAATAAAAGCAAAATTTAGCATTATCCCGATAAACAGGATGTGAATCATAAAGAGATCCAAATTAAATCCAAAAAAACAACTCAGTACTCAGGGTTAAAGGCAAGGCTGCTTCTGAGCAAATGCATGCAAAAGTATGTCATCCACCGAAGTGTAGTGTAGGTCAAATTGAATTTATTCATAATGTACAGTACAAGCCCTTTTATTTCTAACTTTTTTTGTATGGTTATGCAACTTACCGGAAATTCTAGTCTCAAACGGAGATGTATATACAATAATGTAATCGGCTTCCGGCCACATCTCATTGCGAGTCATCTTGTTTATGAAGAATTGCTTGTACTCATCCTCCGTGAAAGAGTCATCGAAGCTAAC
>JAOCNA010000004.1:5470254-5483942 GCA_026546675.1 Papilio helenus
ATTCCTTACTTGTGATAGTGACACTTGGTAAGCCATTAAAGTGACTGTTATCGACATTATAGACTACGCGAAAACCACGTATTTTCGTAAATTTTCTTACTCGTACTGTCTACGTCACTAGCGTAGCCAACGCCTGCGTTAGGGTAAGGCGAGGTGCGAAGACCGCCCAGGGCGCCGCTGGCGACATAGAGTGGCACCCCTTTATGCCCTTTTCGTATGAGTTTGTATACAGTTGAGGGGTGCCGTAAAACTCTCGCCCAGGCGTCCTGCATCTATCTACACTCTACTCAACAGCACGGAGCTGGTGCAGGTCAATTATTCTATTTCCTATTATATAAAACCTAAGTTGTTTAGTGTTAATTGTTAATTGTTACTAGTGTTAATTGGTTGCAATTTTGAAAAATTTCCTTGTGACAATATACATAGTTCCACTTAACACATTCAGTGCCACCACCTGACGAGTTCACTTTCTTACCTGTAAATTGTGGCAGATAACGTGTTAGTAAACGTAAGAATTTGAATAAAGTGATATCAGTGTGTTGCACTGCACGTTGCATGCAAGGAATTTGAAGCTGGAATATATTTAATCATGCCATCAAATGCGTAATGTTGCACATGGCCATTTTTATTAGCATCTCGTTATACAAGCACTGCGTCGATACAATATTTATAGCAATAAAATAAACCTTGTGTACCTATTTACATTTGCTCTATTTAAATAATTTTAAACAGATTATTTATTCACAATTTAAAATAAGCTTTAACCTTTTAAGCCACAAGGTATAATAGGGTAGTCAGAAACGAAAGAGTCAGTTTCTTTTCTTTTAAATTTTACATATAAGAAGCAAAATTAACCAATTACAGTATAAATAACATCGTTTTCATGAGTTATGCCTACAGGATTTTCTTTAACTTAGACATTTTATGACGTTAATCGACTGCAAAACAGAAAAATAAAATTCATCGACATCACGTAATATTCGTAACTCTACATTGTTGTAACAATATCAATAGCGAATCGTCTTGCAAGGTCCATTTCAACAATTTTGTTCAATCACGTCAATGAATGTGACTCTGAGAGGGCAATCAATTTCAATCTGCGTGAAGTATGCACACTGTACGGCGCGGCCGAGCGATTTGCACACTTTGTGCTAATCAGCACTAAATATTGTGTTTGCCATCGCTCTAGTGTCAAATAACAGTTGACATCCTGCACTCGTCGTTGCCAGATACTTCTAATTTTGTTATAAAAATTGTGTTTTAACTGTGTGATGTGTTTTGTTTACTGAAAAATGACTACATACGGAAGGTGGACGCTTTATGATGGTGGAATGGAAAGAGTTCAGGTACGTGTTTCAAAGTTAATTAATATTTAAAATTAAGTAGCACGTCATGAGCTCATACACTCCAGAGGGTTGAACTTATCCTGAATTAAGGACGAATTCAGCAGTACAATAGACGAATGCTTTATGCAACTATTACAGTTAAACATATAAGGTTCGATTTTGTGCTACAATGTTAATTGTTACATCTGGTAGAAAATATATACCAGTAATTAACTTTGTTTTTTATGAACCTTGTTGTTACTAAAATTGATCTTACGTATTCTTGTTAAAATTAGTTCGATAAAGAAAGTTCGAGAACACGACAAACACGGTGGTAGTGAATTTGCGAATTACATCGTCGTCAGTGGAACGAATTTGTTGTTAATTTCGTTGCGTGTTTAGAAAGTGTTTTTTAACGCGTGTCTAAAGGAGTTAATTAATTTCACAACAAAAGTGAGTGGCCTTACACATAAAAATATTAATCACTAACTTTTAACCGCGACTCCATCCGTGCGGCATTAAAAAAAAACGTAACTAGTTGTCTATGTGTTCTTTTAAATTGTGTTCTGTCATCTGTGCCAAATTTAACCTTAACATCCGTTAAGCCATTACGGTTTATAACAACCATCCATCTTTACTTTCCCATTTATAACATAAGTAAGAAGTAAGATATAATATGACACACTGTAGATATATGCCTATATCCTGAGACCCCCACCAACTATAGTATTTTCAAAGTTAAATCTAATGTTACTACATACTAAGTGTTTGCGACGTTCAAATTGCATTATACTGCAGAATGATTTAATAAATTGTTACGAACTGCCTTCGCAAATTGTATACTCGTGAGTCGATCATTACCGTCTCTAGAAACAGATTTCTTCATAACTATTGGATTAGTAAACAAATGCGCAAGCTCGTGGATGCATTTATTGATAAATGGAACATAAGAACCTGTTTCTAAGACTGTGTTTCCGAATCCTTAGCCAGCTGTGGTCGCCCACGTCTAGAGAATATTGAATGGCTAAGCACTGGGTGTGATGACGTAATGTGGAGCAGTGAACGTAGCAGAAAGGAAAAGTGGGCGACTACCGGCTAAAGTTCGCAGCCTCGAGTGCGCCCACGCTGGCCCACGGCCTACAGCCACTCCTGCGACACCCTTCCTGCGCTGTCATAGAAAGGAACAAGTGTTATGTACAACCAATGACCAATGGGCTACCTAAATTTAAGACCTTTGTTAAATTCGTTAGTAGTAAAAGAGTTTTTTAGTTGTTGATTTGAAGTTGACTTATAATTTTATAGTCTTTTATGTTCAATCAATCAAAAATATTTATACACGTTGTCTTAAACTTTAAAGTTTTAAGGTTTTAAAACCTCAACTTTTCTATTTGCTTTTACTTGAAGTCTTTCGTATTTATTGGGTCTGAAAGTCCATTAACCTAAGTGGCAGGTTGTGCAGGGCGGATCGTGGCGCAGCCAATGTTAATTGGTGCTAGCGTTTCGAAACAACGCGTCTATTGTCGACGGTCCCATAATATTTGCTCAGGTGTGTATTGTTTGAGGCGATGCCTCCAAATGAATGAGCCACGGGCACGGGTGGTGCGGTGTGTGCGGTGCGTGCGGTGCGCATGTGTACTCGCGTTCGATAACCGCACAGGCACTAGGCACTACGCCCGTGGGTCGCACACGAGGCACGTGGAGGCGAAGGAGGCTGAAGGCGCGACGCCACCGACCCCGTGCCGCCGTCGCCTGCCGTCGCCGATCGTAGCCGACGCGCGGGGTGAACACCGTACGCGGCGATGCGCGCGGCGCGTCAGTCGCACACACGCGCCGACCCGAGCGGCCGCTCTTTCTGTCGCACTCGCGCCAAATTTTGACACGACATTACGGATTTGTTTTCATATTTACGATCAGTGGTAAATCGATATTGAATGAAAAATATTCGGTGATGTGTGTTTAGAGCTGTTTTTAAACGTGACGGTGAATTTTCGGAGCGAGTTTCCTGTGATCGGTATTTGGGAAAATAATTTTCCTCGGAGGACGGCGTCTTTGGGCGCTGCGCGGCGGCGGAGTAGCGGCGGTGGCGGGTCGGTGGATGGTGCGGGGCGGGCGAGGGCGCGGGCGGGCGCCGGGGCGCGGCCGGCGGCGCCGCTAGCAAAATGTCGATACCCTTGGGCCGGGACACCGCGCTACCCACGCAGGTGAGCCTACGCTTTTCTCGCTTTTCCGGGTGCAGCGAGCGCCGTACGTAGCGCCCTGTGACGTATGCGCTCACCAATAACAAGTGACGGCCGCTTGCAGCGATAGCCGTTCGATATCACTGGTTCACTGGTTTGTGTTGGTGCTTTACTTGTACGTAGTTTTGTTATCGTAGAGTTGGAATGTAGCTTAATGATTAGTTAGTAAAATGTGTAGTTATTTTATAACAACGACTAATATTTCATTTAATTTTCTTGCTGATTAATAATTTGTACGATCCAAAGATGTCGAATGTCATTTAAGTTAAAGTTTAATAAATAATCTTAAAACTCAATAACTAAAGACAACCTCTTTGAAGTAGGAAGGTAGGTACAAAAAGATTTTTCTTTAATTCGTCATCAAGTTAACAGAACTGACTCATGTCATGTGATTTAGGTCAATTTTTTGCCGATTAGATTCGTCAATGAACTAAGTAGTAAACTGAATCTTCATTCAAAGTTTGTAAAATTTAGGAAGAGTTAAAATACTCGTACGTTAATTTTTGGTAGTTTATCATTTTGGCCGTGACATTATCATATGTAAATAGCGTAGAGATAAGCAGGTGTCGTTATTGTGTACTTATAATTGTTATCAACATTAAGAAATCTTTTGTTTCTTCAATTACTAAGTGGCACAAAAGTTTGAATGACGAATAACGTTAGTACTTTAGTTATAGTTCTTAATAATTAGGTCGGTACTCTTACATGACCTAAGTATTTATGACTTAGTTGTCATGTTCTGTATTTTTTTTTAAATCGTAAAACTAAGTTGTGTAATAAATAATCTGTGCATGTAAACGATTTGGTCAGTCTTTAAATTAAATTATGCACATATTTAATAATAATTTCTAAAAGAATCAAAATCCCTTATGAAAAATTCTAGAATTAGTTGTAGATTTTATCAATATTCATTAAAATAATTTAATTACAGTCGTGGTTTTGATATGATTTAGACGAATTACGCACACAAATACTCAACGATAAGTCTTTCAACAAATCGGTAAAACGCAACTCCATTGATCAATCACGAATCAACACAGGCGCTATCTTGATACTTCTAGGTATTACGAATTTATAATATCACGTATTTTTGTTGCATTATGATGTCATTTTTTGCTCGATCGATTGAATAGCTTTTCGCGAGTGTATTTTGTATTAAACGACAATTGTGACGTTTAGAAAAAAATCTACAGACGAATTAAGAACCCCCCTCTTTTTGAAATTTGATTAATAATGGTTAAAACGGTTTTGATTAGTCAGGTTCATTGATTTTTTATTTACGACGTCTTTCTGATACATTTATATCACATAATTATTACACCTTTTGGAGGGGGATAAAGCATTACTATTTAAAATCCATTTAAATTTAGCTATAGACGAAAGAGTTTGTTCTGGTTAGAGCTATAAAATGTTGTTGATGACGACCTAAATAGTTTTAATAACTATGCTTTACAATTGTCCTAGTTTTTAATCGATTCTCTAAGTTGATTCGGGTATTATTTAAAAACAATTGCTCGCAAATTTTTATTTATTTTTTACTTTGATTTATAAACTAGCAACACTTCATTGTCTATATTAAGAGACGGAAGCTTAATTGCTAATATTAGCAACACTTTCCATGTATGTAATTAACAATAATTTAAAATCATAGTTAATTAGAGAGAAAGTTAAAGAAACACAATATTGATAACTAGTTTAACGAATGATTGATGTTAAGGAAGTATAAAGTAACTTTCGTTTCGGTTCGTAAATCGGTCAAGTTCGCGAAAAATTATTTTAACACCTTGATGGATGACCTTAATCTGCTTCACGGTACGGTATTGTAGAAAATGATTAATTATTTATATTTAGTCCTACAATTAAAATGTTATTTATGTAGGTGAAGCTACCGTTCGGTATTAATTGCTGTTTATTGGATTATTAATTTTTTTTTTCAAGAACCTCGATAAATGTATGTTATCTATAATTGAATTATATGCTACTTATCTAAAGCGACATACAAATTAAAACAAAAAACAGTTAATCGAAAAACTACGAGTTCATAAAACTGTCGTGATTCAACTTTAAAGGAAAGTTTTGTTTGTATTAGAGCTATGGGCAATATAAATACATTTTCAATTATCAAATTAAGTTAATTAAAACGAAACAATAAAGGTTGTAACAATTTGCGTGAAATATAAACTAAGTTTAGTTATACGGGTCGTAATTGGCAGCTGCCTAAAGTTCAAGGGTCTATCGATCCGTTTTACGGTCTCAAACCAAAGCGCCGATTCATACAACAGATTTGACTAAAGACGTTTTTTTGTTCTTGCAACACTAATTAATGAATGACAACGTGACACTTCAAAATTAGAACTTTTATTATCTGTGAAGAAATATATCGGGTCAAAGGTTAGGTTATCGCTATTTCGTGTTTTAATATTAGAGATATGCTAAATTTCGTTGTGATTGAGTAATAAAGATCGTTAAACTGTAATTTAGAACTAATATCAGTGTGTATCGAGTATTACTATTATCTACACTCACATCACATCATACTATTACATTATACTAATTATACTAATATTATAAATGCGAAAGTTTAGAATTATCTCAAAAACGAACAGATCTCGGCGGGTACAGATATAGAACATAGTCTGGATGAACACTTAGGATTACTAAGTTTGTTTTTTAAATTACGCGCGGACGAAGTCACAAGCAAAAGCTGCTTACACAGAAACACGTGTTTTTTTATTAGTGGCAACAATTATCAGATTTCTTACGTTGTCACTTGTTTTACTTATGAAAGAGGTAAATAGACGCCGTGATTATTGCCATTGCAATTACATGCATGCTGTAAATACATAGACAACTTTGCATTATAATATGGTCTTCAATTACGCTGTGTATGTGACATGAATATGCCATATATTCAAATTAAATTATTGCTATATTTGCTTAGGTACGCAGTTTACATTTTATATTGCAATTATTTCCAAAATTTTTGAAAATTTTTAGGGCTGAGGAAATCACACCGCGTATTAGATGTAACCGCGTACCCTTTTTACTAAAACCTATATTTATTCTTAGGAGGGATAGAATTCAGATATGACGGCTTGAAAGCTGATAGAGATGTACAGAAGAGTATCTGTGTCGGCTCCCCATAGAGAATAGGATGGTGATAATTCTGCATTATAGATATACACAGGTTAAATATTTTGTCTTGTCTGTGTCCTAGTCTAAAATAACCTTGTCGTGCATGTCTCGTCTCGAAACGGCAAACAACGTTGGTCATATGTGACTCACCGTACACATTTCTTCGAAACACCTACGCCTTTTGTCTATATTAGTATCGATTATTAACCGTAAAAAGTGACAAGGAAAATGTGAAGATCACATAGTACAGAAGACAGTTTATTTGATGTTTCATTAAGATTTTAAATATAATTTTAAAGTGATGTATATTCCAAAACTTTGCACATCCGTTGTCATTGTATACAGTACAATGTAAGTACTTTGTATGTAGATATTTCCTTGTGTGTATGTAAAGGGTTTTAAAATATGCAAGTTATGTATGAATGTAAAGCCTTTATGTTCAAAGTGTTACGTAGTGACTGAGTTGACCGATGTCTGAGACACGTTATTATTACAGAACTGGTTCAAAGAAATACCAGTAATTTGCGTTCTATTTATTTCTACTGACAAGCTAATAAAATATAGCTAACCGTATGCAGTTACAATAGAGTTAAATACGTAGCTTTCTATTTCTTTATCTCAAGACCAGAGACAATTTTAAAACAATAATTAGAATATATCTCAGTTCTCACTAATGTCATAAATGCGAAAGCTTAGATGGATGTTTGTTAGTATTTGTAGCCTAAACGGCTGAACGGATCTCGATGAAATTTGGTATAGACGTTGAGGATAAGAAAGCATAGGCTACTCAATTTTGCTTTTTTAAATTCACGCGGACGGAGTCGCGGGTAAAAGCTCGTCTAAAATAAATCGAAAATATTCAAAACAGTTACGATTCAAGATTGGATAAAATTCTATCTTTTTAATCGCTACCAAAGAGTTGGACTTTAGCAAGGTCAATGTAATCTATTGCCGTGTAATTATATTGATAGCGGCTTCGACTCTGAGATAAGAAATGTATGAAAGTAATTCTGCAAAATCTGCTATCCCCGAGCTATAGGCGTTATCGACCGTACATTGTTCTCATCTTAGCCGGCCTTTATTACGTTAATGGATCGTTTTATTCGCGAAAGCTTTGCCTAGTCACATGGAACGTTAGCAATTGAAGTGTAAAAACGTCCATTACCTTATTGTATTGCTATGAAATTCACTTCACTTTTGTCCTCAAATGTCGAGGTTCGATTATGAAAATTATTACGGTATTTGCGATTTCACATATTTATTTATGTCTTTTAAGAAATCCAAATTCTCAACAACTGATCTCAAAAGTGGTTTTTAATAAAATGATCTTTAAAAAAAATATTTTTCATTTATTACTGCTTTTGACTAATTAATTGCTCTACCAATATAATACTTAAAACGTGCATCCTATTTTTGTTTTCTTGAGCGTAAATTCGTGAGTGAAACTTCTTATGAAGTACTAGGATGTCATAAATGTTGAGCAATCATTCAATATACATATTTGTTATTGCGCACTGTTACCTCCTTTCGGGCTTATCGTGCGAATCGTAAGTACGAGCTTGTTCGTACACTTATTATCGATATTGATATACTGCGATAAGGGGATAAGTGTACGGTTCTCTTTTCGAATATCGATGTATTCGATTGTAAAATTAAATATTTTATAGCTTCGATCTCTGATAATCTCTGTTGTCTCCGGCTCGTGTCAGAAATGTAAAAATGATATGTTAATGTTTTAATTTTATAAATTTTACTAGCTTTTGCCCGAGACTCAGTTCGCGTGGAATAAAAAACAAAACAAAAGTGAGTAGTCTATGTGTTCTTCCAGACTATCCTCTATGCCATAGACGTATGCCAAATCGTGATCCGTTTAGCCGTTTAGACTACAAACTCTAACAAACATCCATCCATCTAAACTTTCGCATTTATAATATTAATAAGATTTATTACTCATGTAAAGCACAGCTAATACCATATGATGATTTTTAAGAATTGACATGGATATAAGTAGGTATTTGTAAATAATTAAAAAGAGAACGTAAGTAAAAGTAAAATTATGTTAAAATAAATAAAATACACTTCTACAAATTAAGCAGTTATGTTAATTAAACTCTGTCAAATATTTTTATCGTTCTAAATACCTTTCAAGAGTTAATCTTTTAAAACCGTCCAAGCAGCAGTTTTCCTCGTTCACTTTTTAATCGCGTAAGCAAATTTCAAGTTATTAATGTGCTTAACGTAAGAGGCTTTAACTTTGTAATGTTCAAGGACATCAAAATGCTTTTAGAACTTACGGATTAGCGTTTTTATAATGATTTAGTTTTATTAGCGCGTATATCTAATGTCAAATTATAAAGTGCAAAAAAATCAATCAATTTTGATTCGGATTTTAATAGTTTTTTCAGAGTAGGTAAAGAAGACAGAATGTTACATTCATATTCATACATTCATTATATTATCTGATTTCATAAGTCACTGGCCAAAAATTAAAACTTTATTTGCCCTTAATCAATAATCCAAATCATTCTGTCGACAGAAAACTGGTAATATTATATAGTTAATATAAAAAAAACAGTTTCCAAAGTTCGCGTGCATTGCAATACATTCGGAACGCGTCGGTTCTGAGATAACAAATTGGCAAAAAATGAAGAGAGTCCGAAATTCCATTTCACGAGAACCGCACTACGACATCGCGTGCGTGAGTTTCGCGGAACCATCGGTTCCTTAAATAACCCGGCGTGTAGTTTAAGCGGCATCTCGCTCGTCCTCGGCGGCGTCCTTTACAGAATGCCCCTCCATCCCATATTCGGCTACATAATAATCCCATCCCATCATTCGATGCTTCGATTGTGGGACCCGATTTGGAAATCTGCGGCATTTTTGACCAAGAATTCTGTAGATTTTATTTAAAGTTATTTTAATTCTATTTCTAGTCTGGCGAAATGACCTTTTACGGTTTTAGATTAGGTCACAAAATGAAGTATTTCATAGACTGGAGAACTAAGATGAAATGAAGATTTTATCTGTGAAGAAAATTGAATCGTAAATTCTCTTATAACAAGCTGATATTTCACTCATGAAAACTACGTATTTATTGAGTATTTATACACAAATACGAAGTAGCAATGAAAGGGAATGGAAATCTGTTAAATTATTACCAGCTAGAAATTCCTAAACGATTATATTGGGTAAAACGATTTGCAGTCTCTTAGCATTAGAAGCCACGTCTTAGAAGTGTGGCGCCTATTTGACATTTCAATAGTATGCAGATCGCATGTAAAACGGTTGCATGGTGTCACAAGGCGTAGCAAATTGGTGGCGCGGCCACTGCCGTATATGGTGTCGTCGAGGCAAGCACAGCCCCTTCTGCACGTCACCTCGTACACGACTCAAGTTGAACGGGATTTTACGCCTCACACGATGCTTATATGCTACTCGTAAATCTGAAGACGGATTTATTAATAACTGAATACAAGAAGGTCGATTATCGATACCTTCCTGATTTATGAATGGATTTTTAATAATTTTATCTATATCACTTTGCCGATTTTTATTCCTGCAACTTAGTCTTCTCATGATATTTTCCGCCGCGTAGATATTGTTTTACTATAAAATAGCAATGCAGTCTACTTGGATGGCTTGGCTCCAAATCAGATATTCTTCTCGAAACATGTTCTAGTTGGCTATAGAAATTATGGGTATATCGCTTCATTTAAGTGATGGAAATTGATGTAAAACGTTTGTATAACATGAGTAATTCAATGTTATTATTTTGTCAATATCTTTACTTTTGAATATGCAAAAACTTTGTAGAAATTTATCGTCTACTGTAGAATCAATATGACAGATGTCATGTTTCGTATGAAAATATTGTAACAAAAGAAAAACAAAACTTGTTTGTCGATGACTGTCATTTATTATCAACATAGATTTTATCGGAATCAATTACTCTTACAAGATGATAGATAATGGTGGGGCTGACTTAGATAGATAAGGCACGCAACTAAAACTAGTACAAATATTCCTTACAAGCTAATCAACCGCTCGCCGCAACTCGGTCGCAGCAGCCATGTAGGATGTGATCTGGATTAATCTAATGTCAACCTAATAGCTAATTGCACTTAGAGCTCAATAACACTAAAAGCTAATATAGGCTGCGGCATATGCGTCTCAGACCGTCTCAAGAGGATCTTAAGTTGATGTTATACCATTCGAATTTCGATTTTACTTCCAGGTGTTAAGAGCTACATTTGGTCTTCAAGTGCAGGAATCTGTACATAAATTGCCAACTCTACGAGTGTGACAGAATGAGAATAATTCCGGAGTCAAGTGCTACCGTTCGTTACGGATCTTAGCATGCCACGACGAACGAGTATTTCCTGTGGAATTCCTATTCTTAGACACGATATGCAATTTAAAAATGGAGTGATTTTTTACTGTTATTCCATTATATTGAAAGTATACTTGTACGATTAAAGAGGTATTACGAAAAAGGTGGTCCGCATTGAAAATAAATGTATCAATTAAATTTTGATCCGTCCGGCGAGCGAGAATGCCCCGCCGGTTTAATAGGGCTCAGTTTACGATCCAATTTGAATTTAAATTTCTGTTAAAAGCTTTTCGGCCACCAAGAAACGCATAACTGCTATTCGTATATGCTATTAAATATACTCAGACTGTTGCCTCGAATAGGACGTGCATAATTTCATTTGTTTCTTATTAAGTTGCAGCATTATATCGTTATTTATCTCTTGTAATTCGATTTTCTTTAATCGATATGTTGATAAAAAATAACTCTCTCAAGTTTTTATAGTTTGCAGATAAAAATGTATTTGGTATTGATTTCATGTTATTATATTTCTGCAATAAAAACAGGAATTTAGTTAACTTAAAGTACAATAATAAGTAATTAGTAATACAACCAAAAACATAGCATCAATGTCAATAATACAAACTTTTGAAAGCTTCAAATAAATTTTAAAAACGTTATCAAATCTTTAATTGCAATAAAAACGTGTTTGAAATTGCGAATGAATAAATCATTTTATAACGGCATAACATCGGCACAACACTAATCATTTCTTCGCTTATGAGATGTCATAAATTTTATGTCGGGACATCGTTTATGCGGCATACATTGCTTTAGAGGTCTCTGCTATACAAAATATATTACCCTCGTATTAGTGTGGTAAAAAAGTTGCAATGTAAAGATATATTATTCTATCTTCGTGTGGTATTCGTATAAACTTTAATCCTAATTTTATCAATATTGTTTTGACCACAAATAACGGACATTTTGTTGGTTATTCTAAAAAAAAAAACGGTTGAATCAATCCATAAACGCTTTTATACTTCAATTTATTTTTGTATTTGATGGATGAATTTGCCGGCGAATGACGTCGGTTATCCTCTTTTGTTCTCTACGATCTATTTTATTTAAATAAAATGTGCGATAAATACTCTCCGTTGATTTATACATGCAATTTTGTTATACGGAAAAGTTCAGAATGGACGTAAAAATGCTTTTACCTCGCTAAATTGAAATTTTCAATGTTCCAGCGAATATACTTTCCTCTTTGTCAATACTAAACTATTTAAGTTCCAGACTTAATAAAATATTGGACTATATTTTTGATACAAATTTGTACTCAATCTACACCACGTACGCAAAAAAAGTTTAATATGATTTGGATTTTTTTAAGCATTGATTTTTAAATAAAATGATAGTTAAAGGTAAAAAGTATTAAGTATAAAATAATAAAAATAAATTCAGTTACTTCGGTCGAGACAAATATGAAAGATAGGCCTATTACGAGTACTAAGACATTCTAGATCTCATACTCTATGTAAAGTTATAATTTAGTCTCACTACATTAAGTTGGAATAGTATTAACAAGAGAATAGTAATAAATAACACGGATAGGGTCTAGTTTCGTATCTCCACACCGCGGCTCATCACTACAGAACGTGTTTAAACTCACAACTACCCAGTTACAAAGTACAATATTAAATTGAGACTACTGGTGGAGCAAAATGTGTCTTACTCAACAATAATTCTGTGAATACTCAAGCAATCATCGTAGGTTTCCACTGTGCAAAAAATGTAGATAACATTTTTAGTATAGGCACATCGACAATGGAAACCTATGCTAACAACAGCAATATTCTTTGGTAGGTTTTATGTGATACAGTTTGATGTAACATTTCAATTTACGTAGCAAGTTTTGTTAATAAAATCGATGGAGGGTCTGAAACGGCTCAAGATGCGGGTTCTTAGACCCGAATATTTGCTACCCTTCGATTGACAGTAGAATTAGATCCCAAATTGTGACCTTTGAAGTAGAATTTCTGATCAAGGTTGTCCGCAATATGTCGAATGAATATACACTCAATAATACGTTAATTTCATCAGAACATTACTAAGCATTTACGCAAAATATTGACATGGAAGAATTCGTTCATATGTAGTATAGTATTATCTATGGTATGTAGTTATATCGCGGGAGATCAGCGCTGGATGCTTCATCTAGAATCATCCAGCATTTAAAGGTGAGCGAGGACTCAATCCGGTCAGCATTGCAATACTTTTATTTGAACTAATCTAAACTCCTTGAGATTAGTGAGTGGTAAGACCTTGCCCTTTATATTACACAATTGCTCTAATTGTCCGCATCCTTGAAGCCGATCTTCTATATTTAGACTATCAATTAACTGTTTTATTTGGTCACAGTTTTACGACTATTAGTACAAGATAGTGACTAGATTGTTAATGGTAAAGTTTTTAATATGAATTTCAACAATGTTTAGTTTATATAGTTTTTAATATTTGTTTATTCGATTAGTGACAAAATTTTCAGGAAACTTGATGATGGGTTTTTCCTCCAAAAATTGACCACTTCAGAGATCAATTAAACATAGCACGCCATGCTTTAGCGCAAGCTAAGCAAAATGTGAGACTGGCAGAATCAGGCTTTTTTCCAAATATTGCAGT
>JAOCNA010000004.1:5510947-5521438 GCA_026546675.1 Papilio helenus
AATTTTTAAAATCGGCCCAGTAGTTTTTGAGTTATTTCAATACATACAAAAATACAAATCTTTCCTATTTATAATATTAGTATATTGCGCAAATATAAAACATTTAGATCAAACAAAATTTCATGTCTCTGTACTGTAAAAAAAAGTCGACAACAAAATCAAAAACATACACTTTAATATTTTGGCAGGTCATTGGACTCAATAAAAAGGTTGCCGCGAAGAGCAATTATTGTTATCCACGTTTCACCGAACTTCGCACTTAAATCTAACAAAGTAACCGTGAACCACTGGTAATACTCGTACAAAACATATTCTTGTCCCTTTTACTCTTTTTGAGAAAACTGAAACATCGGTATGTTTTTGTACATAAAGGTTTTAGCAATGAGAACTGTGCAATTAAGCCCTGGTTGTAATTGAGTTATATCAAACTATTAAATCATTTTTAATTGACCATATTTCCCACGCGTTGTTTAAATACTTGTACATTTTATTTCGTTAATAACCAAATTATTTACGCTTTAAAAGGTTTTTTTATTCTCAAATTGTGTACGGAACCTAAGTGTTAAACCGGTTCGTGTTTAACATTCTGTTGTGAAGCTTGTTCTTAGCTATCTGAATATGATAAGAAACAAAGCAGTTTTGTTTTTATTGTTTTATTTTGTATACTTTTATAAAGGTCGACCTGTTAGAGATATTCATTAATATGAATGAATAGGCTGCATTTATTAATTGACGCTTTTTAAAGCTTTCTAACGAAGACAAGAAAAGCTCGACAAGTTACTAGAAAATTCTTTTAATTGTTTCTCTCTACTGGGTTAAATTTTTATACGACCTCAATGGAATATAACAGTTTAAAGTTGATAGGGGAATATTTAATTATTTAATCTTTTGATCTATTGGAGTTCCATTGCTTTAAATTATTTTATACGCACAAAGATTTTGTTGGCGCGATGTTACCACACTTGAAACAAAAAATCTTGAAAAAACACTTTTTGTCAATACTTAATTACTAAAACAGCCTGCATGTAGAGTCTGCATAACTTTTATATTTTTATTGAACTATATAACATTTAATTTATATTTTATGATTATATTATTCATATCGTTAAATTATCAAAATTGCTTATACCTTTCTGCGGCCTTAATTCTCTACTTCAAGGACTGATCAAATATAATTTACAAGGTTAACAAAAAACGACAACAACATTTATCATTATTTTATCAGTGATTTCATTTTCAGTGTGATGAAATTCATATAAATATCTTCATAAATCGTTGAAATCTTGGATTAAATCATTGATTTATTACTTAAGAATTAAGATTCTTCCACACGGTGACCATAAACTTCGAAATATACGTAATAGGGATGTAAAATAAACTGAAATTCTTTTTGGTTACGACTATAGATAATGTAATACTATGTGTTACCATAAAAAGTGTCATGACATATGATTGCGATCACAAATATTATACAGGCAAACTTGTAGGTTTGCAAAGATCACTGATTTATAGATGTCATATTGTTTTTGTTAAGAATTACAGCCAAAAATGAATTCGTAGGAAAAAGACCAGATAATCTTATCTATTGCTACCTCATTTGGTTTGAAATACGTCATCTTTTGATTACAATAACGAGCACAAATACTTCGATATTATTGTGGAACAAATGAAAGTGTGTCAGGGCTGTGCCAAATAGGAATGATCAGTTCTTATCCTTAGTGCCATAAACGTGAGATTCTATTTATTTTTATTAATAACGGTATGAGTCATATATTAAGTCATTCGTATACATTTTGCATATATTTTTTGGATATTTAAAATGACTGCGTGCGTGAATGTAACGAAATATTTTTTTTTCTCCCAGATTTACGTCATATAGAACAATGCATGTAAAATATTCGGTACGTTTGCAATAATTTTATTGTGAGCATTCAAAGATATTATGTTACAATACCGCTACTGCCTTTAGGACTGAAGATACCGATACATTTTCGATATTACGTCATTTGAACTCAAAGGAGCTGAGTCAGTTCACCAAATGTAACTGAAAGATTATCTCATGACCGATTTGACGAAACGGAATTCCGATACAGATATTTTACGTGTTATAAATCGAGGATTTAAAAGTAATGTATTTTTGAAATAAAATAACGCTATAAACCTCTTTTCTATTTAATTACTTTCATCTTTATTCATTTTTTTAATCTGTCGTTGCTGCGTTTTGAAAGCAGTCATCACGCGGCCGAGTGACTCTTCAGCCGTGAACTGGCCCTTGCGGCAAGGATGTAGAAAGTACTAGAATAACCGGAGACAACGTTTAAGGGAAAGGTCGGATGACATAACTCGTTCTTGTCAGTTAAAAATATAAATTTATTTTTTATTATCTTCATACTTAAACAACGTAAAATCTTGAAAGATATTCTTAATATTTAATTTTGTTAGTAACATTAATATTATTATAATATAATTTTATTGATGCCAAATGCTACGTTATTATAAAGTAATAACGTAGCATTTGGGTGGTCCTGCAATTTAATGGTAGTAGATCAAATGATTAATGGCGCAATCTATTTATTGGTATATTACATTTGATGAATTATAGATTGACTGCTGGCTTTCTCAAATATTCGGCCACCCACTACAAAAGTTTCTTACTGCTATTTAAACATAAGTCTACTATTTATGGACAAAGTACACAATGTTATGAAGTTAGTAACAAGCGACAGGGATGTGCATATCCGTAATTTGTATGTTAAAATGCTATTTTCACTGCATAAATAAACATTTAAGATTTGTTGTAACACTGTTGAACATCACTTGTTGCTTGAAAGCGGGCCCTTGGTTCTTGTTTGGTCAAGAAACAGATCCGGATATAAGTAAACAAGCCGACATGCGTTGTTTCATATCAGATAGGTGATAATTTTACAAACGAACGCATGTACGTATCGGAGACGGGCTTGTGGAATGTTAAAGGTGTCAATAGCATACGACCTAGTGATAATGGTAGAGAATGCTGGTTCATTAACACAAGTGAAAACAAATGAAATTTAAAAAAGATGTAACAATATTTTTTATTATTTCGACCAGGAATGACACATTTATCGTGGCTTATCATTGGTTCGCACATAATTTGCATGAAGATTAAATAAGAAAAAAATGGTAACGGAGAGTTTTAAATATGAAAGATTGAATTGGTTTTGGAGTTCAATTAAATAAATAAGGAGTGTGGTCTTATTTAGTTAAGTATTTTTATTTCAAATTAATAAGTTCGAGTATGTGGACATAAATAGAAATCATGGTGCATTTGATTTCATATTGTAAACTAAAAGTTTTGTTGTAAAAATGTTTGTTCCAAATTGTGAAGGATATTCATCGATTCTATGTTCCGATTAAAAATATTTGCACAACATAACTGTTACTTTATCTTTTAAAATCATGTTTTCAATACCATAGGCATTCTATTGTGACTATGAATATGTGCAAATAAAATGTTAGGAACGCGACGGCAGAGGGCGCGAGTGAGGCGAGTGAGGCGAGTGAGGCGACCCTGTTGCCCTGTCAATATCACTGATTGGAAACGAGTCGGCCCCTCGCTTTATTGCTTTTATTTATTCGCCAGCCTCAGCTTTGCCGTATTTCACTGTAATGCCGCCTAACCCATATAAACGCTTCCTTTTTCATTTTAATTTAAAACCATTGCGTGTTTTGGTTGGGTTTAATTAAAAATCTTGCTTAGGGGCCACTTTAAGAGGGGCCTTAATTAATTATGTAGTCAAAACGCTCTATCAATATTTATCATGGGGTTTTTATACTACTGCAGATTAGGACAAAATATTTTAAGAATGTTTTTCTGGAATGAATGATGAACTCTTTAACCACTATTTTTATTACAAATAAATATTGTACACCTAAATTCTTATTCGACAACAATAAGAAATTTAAAGACCGAATAAAACAACGTATATCTTGATTTACGATGTAATAACTCAACGTAAAATTGCTGTAATATCGCAAAAAATCAACTCCTTTTTTAAATTACAAGAGCACGTAAAATGGCGGCTGTTGGCAGAAGTTCTTAACGAATTATGTACGATCGTCTCGTAGTGGATTCAGCCACTAAGCCGGGGTGAACGACCTCCCTCTCAAAGGACGTTAGGTAATTTTTATTCCACAGCGAAAGGAAAAATAGATTACCGGGAGCTTATTTTTCATGGTGGTAAAATGTAATTTCTGGAATATACTTTTTTGAGGTACGCTGCCTTAATATTTATAGTACTTTTGGACATGAAAATCATTAATCTAACCTTAAATTACATTAAACGATGATGAGCACTACAAAAACGTATTTTCATCCCAATAATTCTCTTTGAAAAACCAAAGCCAATCATACGTCTTAATACGAATATTACGACAGTAAAATTAACGGTTAGAAATTATTAAAGAACTTCAGACATAACCTATAAAACATCCTAAGTAATTGCTAACAGCAGGGAAAATTATCATAAAATAATACATGACGTATTCAAATTTTATAGTTATAATTGCAGTGGGAAAATTATCGAGCTGTCAACAGATAATGTGAAAATACAACGGCAGAAGAGAGTTATATTGCGGTGTATGTAATGCTGCACAAATCATTGCGTTCAAAGGCCTTTATTCGCGGCCGCAAAATGCGGTTACCGTATTTATGATGATAAGTTTTCCACAACACGACTGTTATACGATTGTTTCAATTAAATCCCGATTTATGTTTTGAATGTTCCTTTTTTATCTTAACTTGCCAGTAAACTTGTTAACAAATATTTACTGTCGTACAGTCTTTAAGTGTAGTTTTAATATGAGAAATCTATGGTTAGTGACACACTAACCATAGATTTAGTGATCAATTAATACATTAGTCGAATTCGTAATTTTCATTTGAAATTGCGAGAAATCTAAAACAAAATGCTAATCATAGTCCAACTTTTGATATATTTCGCAGTAAAAATGTTTTATTTGTCTTTGATATGTTTTGGAATATCATTTGTAGGCCATTACGTTGAATTATTGCGAGGGGTGGCAGCGCCTTATCAGTGCGCCCAGGCCTACGTGACCACTCATCTCTTTAGCGTACTAGCATTGCCATGATTTTACTGTATTTATGGATATTATTTTAAATTAAATTTCAATTAAATATACCATGTTTATGCAAATAAATATTTTTGAAAAACTTTGTTTAAAAGCTGACGGTAAATTCGCCAAAACTAAATCTCAGAGATATATGTTTTATCAGATAATTTAATTGATGACTTTAATTTACTGCTTACTTTACAATTAATTTCCCGTTATCATAAAGTTACTTATTAGTTTATCTTAATGACATTAATTAATTCCAATTTTACATATTTATTGTTTCTTTGCTATGTAACAAAATATGGCAACCCTAAACAACACAGTTCTATCATAACACGTTGGCGAATGCTTTTTATCATCTACAAAATGCTTTTAACTTCACTGACATTCTTACTTTCACTAATGTGTTTAAAAGCAAATACTCGTAAATGATAAAAACATGAAAACCACTTGATTTTACTATTCTTTAGTAATATGACAAATAAAACTTTCACAACCATCAAATAAATGGATTTAAAAAGTTGTATATTCATTAGCCATAGAAATTCACTGACGTGACGATTGTCCTGACACAAGCTATAGCCAGGGTCTCCGTCCACGCGAAATTAAAAAAAAAACATAATAGCCTTTGTGTTCTTCCAGGCTGTGTTCACTATTTATACAACATTTCAGCGATACATTCTTCAACTTACTAGGTTATTAGGTAGCGGTGAGTTGTGCTACCTACGGCATAATAATTAAAATAAATTAGCCATCGACAACTGACCGACTTTTTTTCGTATGGACAAGTTTATAAGCATCCTTTTGTTTATTGTTCAAAAATGTCGTCTCAATTCATGCAAACAGTTCAAACGACTGTAACTTTTAAGGTAGAACACAACCTGGTTCCCGGATAGTATAAGTAAGTAACAAACGAGCGTACAATTTCCTCAAAGGCCGGCAACGCATCTGTAGTTCCTCTGGTGTTGCGGATGTCCATGGGCGTCGTTGACCACCTCCGTGTTTCCGCCGCTCGTTTGCCCCCTTCTCTTATATAAAAAAAAAAAAACATCCATCCATCAGTGACAATATTTATAAATAGAAGCAGCAAGACAATATGTTTCTACGGTAACAAAGTTAACTGTAAGCCTATTACATTACATGGTAAAGTGCTATAAGTAATTTATCTTGAAGATAAGTGTGAGTTAAGCTCTCGCAACTTGCTACGCTAAGATCTTTAGAAAATGAACGAGTTTCAGTACTCGACGACATTAAATTTTCACCTTCAGAGAGTCTCTCGTTTTAGTAAGTTGGCAACACTGCCTTCGCGAAGAGACACTTTGTTTTTGGCTGCCGCTTCTTGTTAAAAACATTGTTTTAAGACGTAAAGTTTCTGTAACTTTTGAGACGGATAACAGAGTAAAAAGTAGGTCTTTGTTAATTTCATATTCTTATATTGTGGTAAACTGTACACATAAGTTTTAAAATTATCTACTTTCATACGTTTCATTTTATTTCAAGATTTTAAGAAAACATCTTTTATTTGTAACTACAAATTCAAAATGTATCGCATGTTATATTGTCAAAACTCCAAATTAATTCTCTAGTTCACTCACATATGCAACAGATACTCGATAAAGTTTAAAAATGACTTCTTGGAATATTAAACAAATAAGGGAATAAGCACCGTCTTACTTGTTACAAAATATTTACTAAGGCTTTAAACACTGTATTTAATTAGCACAAGGATGCAAATAATTTAAAATAAGTATCAATTGAAAAATATAAAAATCAAGATAAGAAAATTTGAATATGCGAGCAGATATCGTAATTAAACCAAATTCACAGAACGAATACATTTTGTAAACAAGATGCAATACAAATATGGTAAAACCATCGAATACCAAAGAAACTTGAAAATAATTTTGATCATAAGTTAAATATTTTGTTACGGTAAATGTTATTATTGTCACAGCAATGGACTTAAAAAAATCACATTTACTTAATTGAAATGCAATTATTAAGTTGACTTAAAACCTAACATTTTATGGTCCTTCGAGTCGGATGTGACATTTCATTAATTTATAAAATCTTATCCTTTAATAAAATGACTTACTGATATCTTAACCAAGAAAACATGAATAGATTCATAAATTTCATTGTGTTTGTAATCTAGACAACTCATCAATATTTTCTTAATACGAGGGTTAAAAATAACTCCGCGTTATTAAGGCGCCTTCAGGTGTCTCAACGTTAAACAGTTTTATGTAGTGTTTAAGGAATGTGGGTTTTATGTACAGACAAGAAGGTTGGATTTGAATCGTAGAGTTTGATGGATCGATTAGACGTTGTTTAGGAAGGTGGATTTGTATCCGAGGATTGTAATCTGCGTCTTAGCCGCGTATCACAAGTAGCGTGTTTGCAGATATTGGTATCGAATTCACGCCTTTACGGTATTTACGGTATAATAGATTTAACATTACAGATATAGATACAGTTTTAGACGTTTATTTCGTTGAAATTTCATGTTCATAATGTAAATTGACATAGCATACACCTCTTATGGCGACTGTTTATGATATTAGTATCAAATTTTTTAACTTTGGGAATTCAATTCTCTGGCTTTAGTAACGACGTATGTACAATGATTTAGTTTTGCGTCACTACATTGATATAATATCTCATACGCTTTAATGTAGAGTTAAGCGATTAACGTCTTTATTACCATTCTAAATGCAACCTTAATGCATTGCAAGGGTTATTGTCGATGTACAGATGCTAGTGTATATTATTAAATTGTAAAATGCTACTTTATTACGGTAAACAGATAAAGTCGCGAAATATACAAATTAACATCACATCTTCGGTACACAGTTTTGTTGTAATTCTATACGAAGAAGGCATTAACACTTTAGAATAGCTAGGTAACAGTATTTTTATTATAATTCCCTTCTAGCAGTAGTTAAGTTAATAATGAATACCACCAAAGACGCTGTCTTTTATATAGAAATTCCTAGTTGTTAATAGCGCTCAGTCAGAATAATTATAGAGACATTAACGCTCTATAAACAACAGAGTTTACTCGACCACAATGACATCATAAGATCATTTTAGGTCACAGTCTTCAAATACTTCAAGCTGTTTGTTAGTTTTAATTATTACGGACATATACAAATAAGATTTAAAACAATTGAAATATTCACAACTAAAATTTTTAAAAGGAGTCTGATACCAGCCAGTATCTTTTATGTTTTTAAAATTAGTTTTATAAAATAAACAATAATTTAAACTTTTGTTAAAAAAGCACGTTACGTTCAGAAATGGTCTCATAGTAGTTGCATTCTATAATTGAACGTAGCTTTTCTTCATGTTGGTAAATGATTCTAATAAAGAATAGAAGGTAGTGACATGTTTTATAATGGCAAGTTTGTAGCGTACGTCGGTCAGGTCATGCGGGTGTGCGACTGCGCAGTGCAGGCCGGCGCCGGCGCCGCGGGTCTTAACATTCTGCGTATCGCATGTCCTCGGCTATTCCTCTATCAGGGTTGCCACTAAATGTATTTATTAAATAGCTGAAGTAAATTAAATAGCCATATCATCGTTTATTTATTTTTGTATTTAATTGATGGCGTAGCAAATTAGTACGACTAAATACGACACAAATGATATGGGTAACATAATACATCATTTCGGTTGAGGTGTAGTTAATACATCATTTTATCCCTTTAATTTTGCCACACTATAGGAATTCGGCGCACCAAATAAGTCATATGAAATACATCAAGAATGTCAGCCCTGCCGTCGAATGCAGACGCACGAGCAAGGTCGTCGGGAGCGCGTCTATCTCCGCGGCGCCTGCCGCACGCCGCTAGACCATTCACAATCAAATTAGAGTCCTGCCGCGATGAGCACTGAACATTAATTCCTTTAATGGTCTTTGTCTTGCGTTTGTTTAGCCGATTGCAATAAATCAACCGGTCGACGCTTCGCTTTCAACTTTCGTCCTATTTAAAGTCGGCCATTTTGGTTTTATCTATCTGTGCTGTTTATATGCGTTTGGTGAATGGCGGCCCTGCTTAATTTGTCAGTTATTTCAATCACGTTACGATGTTAGTGTCATTGTATTCAATGATCGATTGAGACTCGCGTTACGGGAACTGGGTTTAGATTTAGATACGTGCTTAGAACATTAGTTGATCGCAAATTTTAATTGTAATGTTAATTTTGAATTGCGAATAACCGATTACCAAATAATTTAAAATGTTATTAATATTCTAAATCTGTATTTATAATAAAAGAATACAATTTAGGAAATATTTAATAAATTATTTATATCGTCAATACTTTAGTTATATTTTATTACAAAGATACCTTCAATTTATGGCTCCTATGACTTAAGAATAACAGATCGTATTACCGTTAGAGTAACATCAAGATTAGAATATGAATAAAATAACTACTGCACGCGTGACCAGTGTTCCACATACATAATGCATTTTGTAATATCCTTGTAATTATTCGCAAAGTTCTAACGTCGGAATACAGCATGAAGCGTTTTACATAATATAAGCAATGGTACCTAGAGTTTGCGACGTATTTGCACATCGACTTGTTAGTCCTTTTTATTAGGTTTGTCATAGACTTGTATTTGTAGCAAAGTTTTTTAATTAAATGCGGGCAAGCGTGGGTTTTCACTACAGAGACATCAAAGGCTGGCGTGTTCTCATTCCAATCTGAATATCAGAAGAACTGACATATTTATATTTTAACTATATTTTCGACAGTGCAAACCCACGGTAAGGAATTAAATTTGATGACAAATGTAATGTTATTTATTATTTTTTAAAAGTCAGTTCTTCTTGTGATTGTCTACTTCAATAGGTTAATATACAGAAGTTTTAAATGCAAAAATAATTTAAAACTTAAAAGGTATTTTTACAAATTTACTTTATTTTTACTCTTTCAGAGTAACGACTTATTGCAATGAAAAGCGCGACCGCAAAACTTTTTCACTTTGCGTTTCTGGTAAGCCTTTTGACCCCGGTGAAAGGCATTCAGGAAAATATTTCATCATGTGTGCAGTAATTAGCGATGGCTGGGATGCAATTCAATCTTTTTTTATTTAACCACTCAGATTATGACGAAGAGGCACTGTATTTTCATGTCATTTATGATTCAAAACGATGATGCATTTACAACATGTTTTTTTTACTTTTGTTACTCACAAAGTATACTTATATTAAATACTAGCTGTTGCTCGCGACTTCGCCCGCGTGGTATTAAAAAGTGTAGCCTATGTTACTCACAAATAAATTACCTTTCGAACGGTGAAAGAATTTTTAAAATCGGCCTAGTAGTGTTTGAGTTATTTCAATACATACAAAAATACAAATCTTTCCT
>JAOCNA010000004.1:5570627-5585984 GCA_026546675.1 Papilio helenus
GGAGCCCGGCCGGCACCATTCGGCCCCGGTAGCCGGCGCATGCGTGATCCAGAGCTTTTCATTTTAAATCATATACGTCCTAAGGGAACTCGTAAATGATGATATTTTTGCTTGTAATTTGCACTTTTGCTTGTACAAAGCAAAGAGGAGTGAATAAATATGGCCGTCGCCATCGATGATCTGGCTACTACTGGGAGGGGAAGCTACTATTAATATTTTTATTCTAAGTAGTTCTTGTATCTATTTTACATTTTTTGAATCTCTAGGTAAGGAGGCAGCTGCCGCTACCTCCATGAATTTATATATGACGGCTAATGGAAGAGTAGTACATACTTTGTTGACCTCTAGGGTAAAGAGGTAAGGAGTAAAAGTGGTAAAATGTATTAAGCAGTATACAAATGATTGAATAGCGTAAAGTCATTTGTTTTTGGTGCTCGTCCAAAACATGTTGGGTAGAGTCCTTTCCTGTGTCATCGGTAGCTTGAGATATCTAAGAAAGTGTGGTATAGTTTACTAATATTATATAGAGGAAAGTTTTGTAATTTTGTATGTATTGAAATAACTCAAAAACTACTGGGCCGATTTAAAAAAGTCTTTCACCGTTAGAAAGGTAATTTATCTGTGAGTAACATAGGGGATATTTTTTAATTTCACGCGGGCAAAGTCGCGAGCAACAGCTAGTAATGTATAAAATTGAACTCCGACATTTTATTATATCATATCTGATACATCAATTATAACACGTTAATAGACTTGACCCTAAGATGTTGACTAACTTACGAATCTGAGACCAATGTTAATGCGCTACCCAAATATGGTGTGTATATCTTTTGTAGTCTATATGAAGACATACAGAATTATTTTGCTCTTTACCGTCTCAGGAAATACAATGGTCATACAAATAACACGACTAAACAAAGTTGTCAACTCTTAGATTTTCAATGTCACTTCTGTAAAAGGTCTTATTACCGCATGTCAATTATTTATGTAAATAATAGATGCTGAAAAGTATTATTGTTATGTTAATGTTAAACTGAAAGGCAATTTGTTAATATAGTGATTAAATATTTGATTTAAAGTTAAACGGGAAGCGGTTATACTTGTTTTAGAAATACTTGTGGCAACGAGTAATATCTATTAATAAATTTCACAGGAATTATAAATGGGGTAGATAAAGATATTTGCAATACGATATAGAAAACTATGACCAAACAAATCTGTCATTGCATTATCATTATGGTCATTTTGTCTTCGTTTAGAACCATCGATAGATTTAAAAAAAAAAAGTTGTTCGTATTAATTTGATTGCAACAGCAAATACAACATTTAAACGCTAATTCTATGTAAAATACATTAGCCAAATTATTATTGTTTTTGTAAAATTACATGATTTTTTTATTATTTTTTTTTTGAGATACAAGTTAATAGAATTTTAAATAATAACCTTATTTCCGAAAATAAATGCTGAAAAGAGTTTTAAAAAAAATAAAGCATCTTTAGTTCGCAAAGTAAATCAGAGATAGATTACTTGAATGAAAAAAATAACAGAGTTCTTAGAGCTTAGTGCATGTTTTCATTCGCTTGGAACTTATATTAAGGTTTAAGGTTTAAAGACTTTTATTCTCAAAAAGACAAGTACAGTCACTTACATGAGACTATTACACTACTATATTATCATACATTTGCAGAAGCATATTAAAATAAATGGAGTCCAACATTAGCTTGCGAGCGATTCGTGTGCATTCATTTCCGCGTGTCGCGACCGCTGTCGAGTGCGGAGTGCTGGCTATTTCCGAGAGCAACTTGTATCGCTCTGAGCTTTGCATCGCATACATAATGTAACTCTTCCGTATAGCTCGTCACATATACTAAGATATAGTATTTAAAAAAAAACCGTAAATACTAATTTCCCCTGGTTAATAAAGGAGCTCATAGCACATAGCAAAAATGCAGGAAAATAGATTTTTCGTCAGTAAAAGTTCCAGAAATTACCAACCGTCCTATTTAATGGACATTACTGCTTTTTTTTAAACAATCTACACTAACATTATAAAGAGGAAAGATTTGTATGTGTTGAAATAACTCAAAAACCACTGGGCCTTTCACCAATAAATACCTACGTTGTCACTAATAACATAGGCTACGAGTATGTTTTTAGTATTTTTTTTAAATTTTAAGCAAACATAAATAAAGTCATCGAAAATTAAAACGAAAACCGTCGAAGATGACTACCGTTTTTACATTATTTTTATTGCTATTGGTTGGTTTTTGTAAACGTGATGCCGGACGTTATAATAATGAAATAACCGCACGCGATACTCAATGGGTTAATTAATAAATACCTTGTATTGGTGCAAGGCCGTGGTTTGGCAATCGGCGAGCATTATCGCTCTTAAGTCACACCTTGCGCAACTAGGATTCACGCACTGATACAGAGAGTAGAGGGCGTTTGAAAACCGTGTTCCGACTTTAAAATATATCTCATTTTTTAATATTAATTACAACAATACTAAACCAGTGGCGAAGCATAAAAATGACGACATCTTTCGGATGATTTTGACAATGAAAATAATTGAAAAACTTTGTTTGTATTTATGCTCGTATTTTATTAGGCCTTAAGCTTTCAATTATATCCTAATTTTTTAATCTATATCTATACTAATATTATAAACAGGGAAAGATTTGTATTTTTGTATCTTTGTATGTATTGAAATAACTCAAAAACTACTGGGCCGATTTTAAAAATTATTTCACCGTTAGAAAGGTAATTTATCTGTAAGTAACATAGGCTACATTTTTTAATTCCACGCGGGCGAAGTCGCGAGCAACAGCTAGTGTTTTAATATAAATCATGGAAAAAGAATAATTGAATATGATATGTGAACACGATGAAACATACTATCAACGAGTATAGTGCAACAAAAACACCATCATGCTTTCAGTGGTTCCTAATTGAATATAGAGTGGAACGTATTTATGCGCAACTAGGGCTGCCAACATTCGATAAACGTAGACCCGAACAGCGATAAGTTAATTCCTGGCAGATAAAGAAATAACGAGAGAACAATGAACAGTATTTTGTTCCACATCATCCATTCTAACAGACAACATCGATGCTAAACCGGTAGCTCTAAATTCCTTTATGTAGAGCTGAAGAATTCAGATCAAAACCGAAGAGGTATCAACCCTAGTTGCAACTCGGTACACTCGGATCGCTAAATATAGGGCAATACCGACCGAGTCCATAAAGCTACGGCTGTATGTAGGTCAGAGGCGAAATAGCTATCGTAAAATGTCTCTGATGTTACGAAATTAAGTGCATTTCTCATCGGATCAGATATAACAGGCGGAAAATGATTGCAACATGCTTCGATTGTGAAGGAAGTGGTCGGGTAAAGAATATTCTAGGGTACTAAAATAATATTCGCCTAAAACTTATTGATACTAGCCCACTGAGAGAGAATTTTTTAACAACGAGACATATACTATCTGTTTATTAAAGTTTTTTTTGTCTCTGAACCAAACAGAGGTAAGAATAACGGAGCTAAAACATAATCTAGACTATACCTTCTAGATTACTAATAATAAACAAGGAAAATGATATTTAAATACATTTATGCATTAGATGGGATGAACATTTCGTATACTGTATACGAAAATATGTAAAAAGGAAATCGTTTTGAGAAGCGTGTGCGGTATATTTTTGTTTACAAACGAGGAATGCGCGGCGTGCGTCATGACGCATCAAGTGTTGACGCACATTTCGCCAAACCAACCGCTCACCAACAACGTTGACATTATATGAAAATCACCGGTATTGTAGTTACTTACAAAGATATACTACGAAAACTTACTGCGAGTTACGTCAGAAGCACGCACCGTGGAAATTGGAAGTCTTTAGAAGTCATAGTTTAGTTGATTAAAATTTGTTGTATTGTAACCTTAATTCAACCAGTCCAATTTATTGAAATCAAAATAAAATGTAGTAGGCGCGAAATATACGTGACCCAATTAAAACTCACAAGGCAAATAAATGTAAAATATAAAATCATTAAGCAACTGAATGAAGTAGGAACTCGATCTGTCTAAAATTCGCGCACCTGTATTTATTGCCCTTGGCTGTTATTGTGTAGTTTAACACTTCGATGTTCTCTGATTTCTGAGCTAAATAACGACTCTATGTTAAGGTGCTGATGACTGTTCATTGATTTTATAACTATAAGTACTCATAAAATTAGCGTCATTTTCCTTCCATTTTTCTTTGTAACTCTCTCTCTCTGTTAATTATTTATGAATATGTGCTTACCAGCACGAAAGTGTAAAATCCATTTCCCTCAAAATTGAACGTTAATATTAAAACAACCGAAACATAATTTTCATACGACATAGTTATGTATTTCCTCAATACTTTAAATAAATAATTGTTCTCTATATAGTAAACTAGTCCACATACGCTCAGTTCTAGGTTCTAGTTGACAGTTTTAACTGAACAGTCGAATTGTTGCGTTACAACTGTTAAAACTTTGACTATATAACTTTAACTGGCACTCAAAACTGTCAGAACTGAGAGTCTGTAGCAGGCTTTAAATAAATATTATAATTTAAAAGAAACACTTTCCGTTTATTTCAGGTGTAATCATCGAACAAAATGACGATAGTAACGAACCCCGCGCGCACAAACTCCGATGATGAGATCGACGCGGGCTGCGAGATCATGCCGTGCGGCGAGTCCTCCGGACTCACCATCGACGAGAATATGCGCCTTTACGATGACGAGAAGCAGAGCGACATCGTGTTCGTGGCGGGCATCAATGGCGACACCTGGCGCTACCCCGGCCATCGGCGCGTGCTCGCCGCCACTAGCCCCGTCTTCGCCGCGCTGCTCGCAGCCAAGACCGATGTCATCGTCGTCGATTATATCGACAGGCGCGGCTTCGATCAGCTCCTGCGGTACCACTACTGCGAACCCAACCAGCTCAACTCCGTAACTACGGCGCGCTGCTCCCTCGATGCCGCCTACAAGTTCCTGTGCCCACAGCTCGCCGAGCGCTGCGCGCGCCGGCTCGACGATATGCTGAACGCCAGCGTCGCGCTTGAGATCTTACGCGATCTGCGCTTTATGTGCGCGCGGCTGCCGGGGGCCGCTTCCGCGCCACCGCTACCCTCGCTCACTGACGATACGACCGCGCGCTTACTCGCCCAGTGCTCCTGCTGGTGCGACTCCCTCGCGCATAATGCTCTCCTCGTGCTGGACGATAATGCCGACGAGGCCCTCACAGACGAGCGACTCGAGGAGCTTACCTACGAGGATCTAGCTCTGATCGTAAAGCGCGACACCCTGCGCGTGTCAAGTGAGCTCGTGCTGGCGGAGGCGCTGTCGCGCTGGAGCACAGCGGCGTGCAAACGCACCAAGCGCGAGTTGACTCCGAGCAACAAGCGCGCGGCGCTGGGCGAGCTCGCCTACTGCCCGCGTTACCTGTTGTTGGCAGGCGAGGAACTGGATCGCGCGCTGGCGCTCGAGTTGTTGGAGCCGATGGAGCGTGCGCTGGTGACGGCTCGCGCACGGAAACTGTCAGCGCCGGTGCCAGTAGGCGCGGAGCAGGAGGCCCTGCTGCGGAGATGGGCGCGCCCGCGCTCCGCTACGCCCGCCGCGCTGCCCGTGCATCTCAGCGCGCGCTCCGAGCCCGCCGACGTGCAGCCCAGCAAATTGTGCGCTCGCCGCCAGAAGCGCCCTAAGCGGCCGAGCTTCGCGCCGGAGGTGCGAAAAGCTCCGAAGCGCGGCTGCTGCTCCTCTTTCTGCGACGGTCTGTTGAGAGCTTTCATCTGCCTCTTCGATTGAAGTTAAGATAACTGTTTCGAAGCGTTACATTTTTTGTCACTGGCGCGTCGATATAAGTATAATTAGTTTGTGAAATAAATGTTCAATGTGAAATCTTCCTAGGCGACAACACTTTCCTTCTGTCCTTTATGTGTCTATAAAACCATACTATTCAATATATGAAGACTCTATACGGACAGACAAAATGCATCTTCACTACAAGAAGATTTTATTGTATAAATGTGTAGAAAAAATAATTTATTATCTAGTAATACGAGCGTAACTAAAATATTATTATGATGACTTTTCTGTAAAAATGTCGGATAGACTATATCTACAACCTTTGTATTTTTCAAAAGTTTATACTAAATCCAAAGAATATTATAGGTTATATTTCCAAACAAAATTAGTCCTCAAGGAGGTAGACGGAAATTTAAGTTATACAAAATTGTCATAAATTATATAGTCTGTAATTTCTTTGGCTTGAACTTTTGTGTTATGAATTATGAGTTTTAAAAAGTCATATAAAACGCATGAAATGTAAGTCATTGAATATAATGTATTATTTCTACATTATAGGACAAAACTTGACTTAAAATATCTTTGTAGCTTTGGTGTCTGTAGTTAAACATTATGCTTTGTTTAGAGAAAATTGATGTCATATTAATCGTTGTTCGCTTGTTTCTTGCTTTCATATCAAATTGTCAAACAATTTGCGGAATCTAGATGTAGGCTTCCACTGGCGAAAGACCTGTATTAAAACAGATATCATCCCGCTAACTCTTAAAAAAAAGAAACAGATAAAATAATATTTTCGTATAGGTGTTTCGGCAGTGACATACGGATAGAATGATTGAGTCATATTAGATCTGATTGTTAGCAGCGTGCAGGTTTGCCGATGACTCCCTCTCCGCTAACACCAACCGCGTCCTAAACTCGTATGATTAGTACCGTCAGTTAGCACGTGACGTCATCACGCCATCGGCAAAGCTGCGCACGAGTGATATGTGTTATTTTACTTTGTTGCATTTATAAATTAGCTAATTTTCATGAAGTTAGTGTAATGTTGATAGGATAGATAAAAATCTTCCAAGACATTTTTTGTTAAAATGTTTACTTTGCTAGTCCTATTTTAAGTAAATTAATTAGCTTTAAGTTTTATTTCAATTATATTTAGCTTTATAAATCTCAATAATCAATTCACAGATTGTGTCCACTGCCTTTTTTATGTTACTTAGTTTTAAATTTACTTTTTTAAATTAGGATTTATACTTATTTAGTCTGTGCCATATTGATTACTGATATTAGTAGGATCAATGTCATATTTTTAAGGATGTAGGTAATATACCTAGTACAATTTCTTTAGGTGCTTTGGAATGCATTTAACTGATTTTCTTTTTCGTTTTTTAAAATTGTATTCTGTCGTTTGCGCTATGCCATAGACAATGCATTATTTTTTTTTATTAATTTTGATTCAGATCAAAGATCATTTTTACTCTGTGGAATTCCGATTAATGTTAATAAATATGTATGTGACTTTAAACACATTTAAGTGTTTCTTTATAACGTTTTAAACGATTAATTGATTGTTAAAATGGAAAAAATCGATGTTAACTTGTGTTATTTAATTACACGATATTATTGTAATCAAAATTTTCTTGATGTTTATTAATGTTCAGCTGAGAGCTGATTTATTGTATTTCAAAGGAAATAAAAAATATTCCGTCATAGTTTCTTTGCTTTTATTAATCGTATCCGAAATATGCCTATAATTAGAAAATACTATTTATTTTTTCTTATGCTTTTTTTAAATACACGTTAACATACAAAAAAGAGCTGTATATACACAAAGAAATAAATAAAACCTTGGACTTTTCTATAAAAAAAATTACAACCGAGTTTTTTTTTTTAGAAAAATAATTTAAAATAATAATTTAGCCATATTTGCAAACATGTTACCTTGAGATAAATGTAAGCTGGTGAAATTTTTACCTTCTAGAAAGTGCCAATACTAAATTTCTTCCCACATAGAGTTTCTCCGTACTGGGGAATGGCATGATGATGTAGATGGTGTGTATGCTATGTTCTCCTTCTTTTCTAACATTTCTACCTTTTCAAGAATATTAGCAATAGAACTTTCAGCGGCGTTGAGATCTTTCCGCAAAGCGATAACTGTACTTTGTAGGTCTAAAATTGAATTAATCTTCGCATCAACTATTTCAATTTTATTTTTAATCGATTCTCGAGCTATGTTCGTTTTCTCTACTTCGTTTGCGATTTTTGAACTTATAGCTCGACTTAAATCTGAGAATTTCTTAATAGATTTTGCTGCCATCGCGCTGTCCATTTGTGTACCATCGCCGGTGTTTGTCGACATATTGCGATATTTATAGCCCAGGCTCCGTGTGTTGTAATAACTCCAATAGCACATTCTTTCCATATTTATTGGTATATATTGAATGGCAAAATGCAGTAACAGAAGAATGATTTTAAAAACTTATACTCTACACATCTAGTATGTATTTTACTCACAATTTATTATCTCAACTCCCAAATAAATTAAGTATTTACCAATTACATCGATAACCTGACTTTCATTTTTTTAATATCAAATGTTATATTTTGACAATCATATCGAAATTGACGGCAAATAAATTATGCAAAAAGATTTTATTGAACGAATTGAAAGTTACGAAAAGAGAGCCATCTGTTGGAGGGTTTTGTTTTAGTTCACAGTATGAGTACACTCTTTGATGAGCAAAATAGAAAAGGTTTATTTATTGCCCACTAGAGGTCATTACTCCAATTGCCAGCACACATTTTTGTCAACGTGGTTGCGAATAATGAAACAGAGATGGCGCTATTGTATAGTTCACTTATGATGTGATGTGCTCACCAGTTAAACAGTTTTCTAATTTAAAAATGTGTGAAGAAATTAACCGAATCAAACGGTTTTGACTAAAACGCATAATCGTTTTTTGAATATATTCGTTTTTTATTACTATATACGGACTAAAAACATAAGGACACAAAGCAGCAATATCCATGGCTGCATTAAAAGAATAAGACAAAGAGAGAATCAATTCATAACAAAACATATTAAATATTTATGCATTTATTCTTTTACTCACACCTGAAGATGTTTCATTATTAGAGATGTTCTAAAATTCGATGCGATTCTTTCATGTCTGGCCCTTGTCTCGCCGATTTGTGAAAAAAAAAAACACCACAACCTTGGTTATAACAACTATTCAAGCTGCATATTAGCAATCTATATGTATTTAAGTGAACAATAGAAAAATTGTTGGTGGCTAGACGTTCATCGTGTAATTCAAATTTACAAAGAATTTTAACTTTGAAAAGGACCTATTCAATGTCCACTTGAGAGTGTAATGGACAAATCAGGTTAAAAACAATAATTCAACTTCGTATTTGCACTAACAAAGAACGTTCGAACCTTCTTTTTTTTCTTTCATTGTTAAAATAACAAAGGTACCAGCAGGTTGCCGCGAATTATTATTTGGAGTAAATTTATTTTTGATGAAGTGCAAAAGTCGGTCGAGTAGTCTTTGACAGTTGTTTTTTTTTTCTAAACGTTTTGTGACAAAGATCATGCGTGAAGGGTTTCGCACACGTGGGGCCAATATGTCCATTGTGCTTTGTGAACTAATCTAATAGTTGGTGTGAGAACCGAGGACAAGTGTTCCATTTTTTGCTGTCAATGGAAAGTTATCGGCCAGATATACAATTAAGAAATAGAGCCTGCAAGTATGTACCATTGTTTAAAAATTATGAACCTATCGTAATTATGGGAGGGCCTACATGTACTAAAAATGCATAATTAAATTTTAATTATTCGGAAATCAAGACAATTAGTGCAATCATGTTTACCGGCGGTGATTGCGAACTAATAAACTGTTCATTAAACAGGATAATTGTGGGCGAGGCTATATCGAATAATAATCACAAAATAACGGACAGATTTCTATTAAACGAAATAAGCTATAATTATAATAATGGGGATTTAATTTATTATTACTATTATTTCGCTTCTTCTATCATTCGCAATTTAATTTACAAACCTAGTTTTGTTTCATCATTTTGCAACGAGTTTGAGTTTTTTTTTAATAATTACAATCTGGCATTATTTATTTTTTGTTGAAAACAGACAACAGAGTGAAAATCGAGAATTTAACCCTTAGCTATTAGTTATAAGAACTTCACGGTATTTACGTTTATAAAATAACACTGATTTTGCAATGGTAAATAACAACACAACATTAATTACACATACTTGAAGCTAATTATGTGAATTATAAATGAATGTTTGTGTTTAGTTTGATTTTATTAATTGTACTAGGATTCTAGGAATTGGGTCTATGTCTGTATTTCTAGTTATTAGACGGAGACAAACAGATAAATGGTATGTGATTATACTTACAAGAGCTATCCTTTCTATGTAGATTTTGAATAGCTTATTTGGAAGTTTTTTGTGACAAACGAGCAAGCGGCTACAGGATTTCGTCAAAATGACGAGGCGTTCGCTGACCATAGATAACCGCATTTGCAGATACGTTGCCTACCTTTAACCAACAGAGGTGGGGACGCACAGAAAGATGTTATTTTTCCTACCCATACGTTAAATCCCCTGCCTAATTCAGTTGTTTTAAACGCAATTTTTAAGATTAATTTTGGATTTGAAAAACGTGACGGCATGATTAAAGGAATCTAACTACTTCGAGTCCTTTAATTCTTTGTAAAGTACACAATTTGTAGCGAGGCACACCCACTAAGCATTGCATTGTCTGTGGCAGTAAATTTGCCGGGCGCCTTACATAATACCCAGGTATTTTGTGTTGCCAGCAACAAAAGATAACCACTTGAGTTCGACACAATTCCATTCTATTTAAAAAAAAACTAAGGAACCCCTCCTTTTAAATGTCTAAGCGCCATCAAAGTTTCTACTATTGACATTTTTTTTTTACTCTGAACGTAAATTTGTAGTAAGATTTCGTTAGAAACAGGTCCAAAGGGTCTCTCGACGCAGGTAGAGTATTCTTGTAAGGTTGAAAAAAAAAGGTTCTCCCGAAAACGATCCTTTTCGAACGATTTATGTTATGAAGAGCGACATTGCGATTTAATTTACGATTATGATATTAAGCGTGGCGTTTTATCAATCGAAGTAGCGGATATATTAAAGAAATAGAGATCAGAGAGAGTATTAGTTAACAATTTTGTATACCAAAGTAATAATAAACATGCTCCTATTTTAGAAATAGTATGTGTGAATAAATGTAAGGTCGCATATTCACCTCATTAGAAATTCTCAACGTTTCTAAGCTACGTTTTCCTAGTAATTTTCTAGGTGTCAGGAAACATTGAATAAGGTACTAATGAATATGCAGTGTAATTATACACAGCATTTCAATTTCAGAAGTTTCCAGAAACATTTGATTAGACTACTTCATATCAAATAATTCTGCGAATTGAGATGACTAAAATACCTACAGCTATATGAACTGTTTTTTTCATTTGTAGTAACATTATTTTGATAAATAATGGCCGTGACTGAACACATAATGTTCCCGCCACATGTGGAAAATGGGACCGAGAAATCTGATTCATCGTTTTTATTCCTTGTCTGTGATCGCCTACCAAACATTTCGAAGTTGTAATTTGACTCCGCGTAGTGATGTAGTAAAAAATATAAGTAATGTCTATGGTGTGCTTCGGGAGTCGCTTTTTGTGACTGCTTTGAGTGGATCGTTTTTATTGAAGTCAATAATCAGAGGCTACGTGTAAAGTTTTTTGTTTTTTTTTTTGCTTTTGCAGTACATTTATGTTAAGTATTTTTTTCGTAAATATTAAATATCTATTATAGTATTTTCATGGAAATGAAAATGAAGGAAGTGGAAATGTCATCTGGTATTGTGTTTTGGTCAATTTTACTGTCCATACTTATTTAAAAATCCATAGATTTCGAACACATAGGAAGATACCTAATTAAAATATTATTAGTCTTAAAAGTATTTTAAAATACATAATCTTTTAATTACATATTCCTCAAGTCGATTATCAAGATTGGTACTTCTCTTTTAAAAAATAACAAGAAGTAAATACTCATTGAGTAATATGTTGTCGTTCAATGCACACGACTTGTCGCTTAACTGACTTTAAATTACGTCCCTGTCCGAGCGGTCGCTGGGACGGGGAAAAAAATGTTACTGTCCAATCGACTCGGAGGCGCCATAACTATTAAGTAACCACTTTACCTGTAGCTACGAGAGTCACTCTGACCGCCACCGGACTCAGATAAACAGAATATATAACACATTCTTAAGCTTTTTAGGTTACTAAAAGGTTTGGCATAGGATCGTTGTGGCATTCGTGTGGTTGGGTATACCTACATTATCGAGAAGCGGTCAGGATTCCGACTGCGTATACGGTGCCGGAGGGAGAGATGTGCGACTTAATTCGTTCCCTAAAAGCTCTAATTGGTCGTTTTTGTTAGAGCCAGCGTTGGACGGACGCTGCGAGGGCGAGCAAAAAGCGGGTCCGTCGCGGAATGCGCCGGTTGAATAACCAGCCGTCTGTCCTGCCATTACAGACTATATATAAACAAAGGAGTCTGCATTGCGTAAAAATACGCTATGCCGAGCGTACCGCATCGATGTGATTTATTTTTCGTGTCGCCGCGAGCGCTCGCAGACTCGCACTGAACTTATTTACACTGCAGCTCGTTTATTTTTTTATACGGATTATCGGAGCCGCGCCAAGAATGTCGAAACCATTCAGGCCAGTAAGTGGGCAGAGGAATTCGCCATTCATATAGTCGATGCCGTCGGAATAACGAAGTGAATTTCGGCCAGAGCGGAGACTTTCAGGGCTCGTCGGCCTAAAATTAATCTGATGCCATTAAAAGATGCAGCGAGGGCGAATTTGATAGCCGAAGTCAAGGCGAGATCAACTCAAACGCAATTATAATTTAGTTAAGTGCATTTGTCGTTACCCACGACCGATGCAGATTTTGCACAAACCGGTTTTATGAACACTTTCTAGTAAATGTAGGTAAGGATACGAATATACAACGAGAGGTTGTTTCTGTTCATCGCATCCACAAGTCAGATTATTATTACATGATAATGAAAAAAGAAACTAAAAATTCAACCATAGTAATATGAACGTGCAGTATAAATTAAATCTCAAAATATCTTGCTCTTGCGTGGCTTATCCACAAAGTTATCGCTGATTTTATTCTTACACTCAATACAATGTATCAGAGTGTGGTAAGATTTTCCTCATTGATGTCAATATGTCTGTGTGATGCGTCCTCGCCTCCCGGGGACCGCTGACTCATCTGACACAGGGACAACATGTTATGGATAAGAAAACATTTTAAAACCCTTTATAAAAATGACAAGTTTACTGTTTTAAATTACATACGAATTGGAGAAAGGATCTTACTCTTTTTTAACAGTAGAAAGAACTGCTAGTACGTGTTTTGTGCTATGTACCTTTACTTTTTTAAAGTGAGGTTATATGAGGTTATATTTCTAATGTATCTGATAAAAAAACTGTTACTACCTCTGTTTGTTAAAGTTTGATAAAATAAGGTTAACAAAGCTCCAATAAATGCGCAACCCTACACATATATGGAAAACATGAACGTTGTGTACGCAAGACAAACATATTAAAAGTTATCTCGATGTGCAAATATAACAGATATTATACATAGATGTATAAAAATAGATAAGCGATTGTTTGGAACTGACAACTTATGTTTCGTTCCGACTTAAACGCGCGTTGCGTTAACGTCGCGTTTTGGTGTTAATCACAGTTTAGTCTATCACTATTATTAGTTCTAAAACTCTTCACCGTAATTATCTGCAAAAATGGCGTTAAAAACAGATACAAAATACCACAGTTTATAGCCTATCCATTTATAGAGGTTAGTGTATTTATAATACTGACGTGGCCGAAGGTATTGTGAGTCGAAGCTTCTGAGTTGTCAGTGTGCGTTTTCACACAAGTGATTGTGTGTTCTCTATAGCATAAGAGAATTACATTTGATACGTTCTCGGAATTCGATGGCTCCTACAAATGTCATAAAACGAAGCCGATTTTTTGGAAGTTTTTGGTCTACCCAAGTGAATGTGGAGGGTTTCTAAAATCACATTTTAATGCATTATTCCATTAATCTGTAATTAAATAACTTATAAGTCAAGGTTTAATATCAGGAGGCGATCTTATTTAGCAGAGTTCGAAAAGCATAAGTCAAACGAAATCCGACCTTATGCGTAGGAACCGACGAGATATGTTGGATAACAAGCTCACGTATTACCTTACTTTTTTATCGTTTAACGATTTTATTGTTGATTTAAAATTTTAACCTAAATTCTTGAATCCTTTCTTTTGTTAATTAGAGTTATTATATTTTTATATCGTGATTTAGGATATACAAAACAAGAAAGAAAATTCGTACCTTTCATTAAACTAATTTCTACCGTAATGGTTTAGTTTACCCGTCGTACAACATAATAACCGATCGACACAAAGATTATGTTAACCTATTCAACATTTATGACAAATCTTAAATGTTATAAAAATAAAACATCGCTTACAGTTTTGTCTGGATTCAGTGAGATATAAATAGTATGACTTTTAGTGTCACAATGAAGTTGAATAACAAGTCTAGTCCTGTTTGAATATAGCTTAAGTGACTAACACTTAACAATGGGAGGTTTATTCGATTGTATGTAGTAAGTGTTCGTACGTAGTATGGACTGAGAGAGCGGTGCGGTCAGGTCATTATCCTGACTACAGAACTGGGTATGAGTATTGTATAGATAAAACCAATTTATATTATTGTTCACTTTTTTAGGTTATGTTTTTTATTATAACCGTTTTATTGTCATAAAATTGAATATATTATAATGTGATTTGTTAACTATTAAGAAAAACAGCTTCGTGTTTTATATTTTATAGGCGTCGGCAGGGGAGTGGGTAAGAGGGGAAGGTGTCCTAGAGAATGAAAAATGTAGAATAGATTAAAAAAACTATATCGAATAAGCCTATATTAATTGTAGTTTCCCTTTAGGCCTAGTCATCGTCTTGGAATGCACATTACATTTAAGCAGATTTTAATGTAATTTAACTATCTATGACTAGTACAAGTTTTTAAAATCGCGTTGACTTTGTAATTTTCTTGGAAACATATGGACAAACATAATACGTATTTGTTTGTATGAACTGAATAAATTACTAAGAGTGGCTTCAAGACAAAGGCTTCATTAGTCGCAGTAAATTTATAAATAAATCACAAGTAACAAAGGAAATTGTCATAGAAAGTTTTATTTAATTCATTGATACAACTTGTTTTTACCTCATATTTATAACTAGCTGTTGCCCGCGACTTCGTCCACGCAATATTAAGATAAAAAATATCCTATAATATGCCCGTCTATGTCAGCTACCCTTCAGTGAAAGTCCGGTCGAAATCGGCCCAGCCGTTTCGTAGATTACCCGAAACAAACGCGGCT
>JAOCNA010000004.1:5728118-5740901 GCA_026546675.1 Papilio helenus
GTTTAGTTGCACAACTAAAAATCGTGTAGTGTGCGCACCTCCATGTAAGCATAGAAACCTCATAGGAATCAAAGCGAGACTAAACAGTTGTGCGATAGTTTAGTCAAAGATGTGCGCGTGCTCTAATTCTTACGAATATTTAGTACTTACCACAATTATATGTGCAAATGAATAAACAGAAGTGTAATATAGTTTTACGTGTGGTTTTAATTTCTAAGTGGAATTAACATTATTAAAATATCTATAAATTATTGTCAAAACATTGACTTAACTTCTGTAATCTGTCGTTGTTATGATTTGACGTAGAAACATTTTATTAATCCGAAACAAATTTATCTAAAGGAAGGAAATTCAATAAAACAAGTAAAAATACTATCTAAAACTTTGATTATTAACAATTTTTGTAATTCCACTTGCATTGTTTAACCATTTTAATTAATTGAAAACGTAACTTGGTTCATTTCAGTTAACCCTTGTACACCGAAACATCTGGCGCTTAACCCTTTCACCGCTGTAACCAAACTGTCCACCTTAATGTGCCATTAGCTACAACTGATGCAGGTGTCGACCCTTATCTCTAACGCACATATTTGCGAAGTTTGAAAAACTGGTTAGTAAACTGGGCTTAGGGACTGCAGCATCTGTAACTTGTACGACCTGTCACCCGCACAAGTTTGCGGGTTATGCAAATGTTTATTTAAATAAGCTCTCCCGTGTTATAATTAACGTTCTACGGCTGTTCATATTCATATAATTCTTGTATTTTAAAACTTAACAAGTGAATTAAAACAATGTGAACATTAGGAGGTTACATTGGCTTTTGTTAGATATTAGATTTGAAATCATATTTTAATCTACATCTAAATCTATACTAATGTTATAAACAAAATAGATTTGTAGTTTTGTATATTTATATATATTGAAATAACTCAAAAACTACTAGGCCGATTTCGAAAATTCTTTCACCATTAAAGAGCTACGTTATCATTGAGTAACAAAGGCCATGTTTTTTATTATTTTTTTAATTTCACGCAGACGAAGTCGCGAGAAACAGCTAATCTAATATAACAAAGTAATTGAAATCTATTAAATAGATCTCTTATCTTAATAGATATTAAGCATTCTACTGGGTTAATTTAAAGTTGGTAGCTGTTGGAACGTAGCACGTAATTTAACAGGGCCGTTGACAAATCGGCGTAGATAGCGGGATGATTCTGGAAGCGATATATTGGAATTGCCAGCCGGTCGTTAGGGGGCGCCGCGGTGCTACGAGAATTCGAATGGCCGTAATGGTTGTAATGAAAAACGTCTCTGTACAAAAACTAGTGAGAGCGATTTCTGTTAACCATGTTAATTGAATCTGATCTTGTAGCTTATGTAATTAGATTTATAGACAAGTGTGAATTAATTCCGTCTTGACATTTAATGGTTACCGAGTCTTCAACGTAAATTTCTCATAGTCTTTACTAAGGGCCGCTTTAGTTAATCAAAGAAGTTGGGCATCGACCGACATTTAGTGGTGTAACATAACACGTTACAAGGTGTGCATTTATGAAGTCAGTACGTAATCCACCTCGTAACGTTAGTCAGTACCCAGCATTAAATGATTCTGCGGCGAATATTGAAACGGATCTTGAATACGCGTCGTAAGCACAGTTTACAATCTGAAGCAAAGTGTGTTTAATGGAATTTGAAGTTTAAGTGTGATTATTATTTCGGACACTATTACAAATCCATCGATATCAAAACCACAACTCCTTTGGGAATGTAGGTCGCATGCAAGCGCGGTTGCAAAGCGCGGCCGAGATGGCATTACATCATGCAGCGGCAGCTAGTGCAGAAAAATTGAAAGTTTGGCTGCGCATAGAAACGACAGCCAACCAGCCTGCAATCCACTTGCAACCTATCTGCAACAGATGCTATGCTTCAAAATACTCTTATACAATTTTTATGTATGTGGTGACAAATGTTTCTCCCTAGGTTTACTTGAAGGTGTTATTTATTCTATGTTAAATTAACCGGTAAAGAAAATGTTTAGGCAATACTCATTATAAAGGGGAAAAATTTTAACTACCTTAGTACAGGCATGCTAATTTCGTATCATTAATTATAACTTGTAAAGTCTCAACTTTAATAACGTCCCAGAATAGGTACACTAATATTAGGTTTATATTAAATTTTTATCCAAAAAAATAATAATAGTGCAAACTAAAAGTTAATTCACTCTTTTCTGGTGAACTCGGAAATCTTCGTTAGTTAATTCATGAAAACCTATCCAGTTAATAAACGTATGCGACAAATATAAAGACATTGAATTTAAATAATTATTTAAGTATAGCTTAACTATGCGTTTTTCAATCAGAAAAAGTAAAAAAAAAATGAGATGGGTGGGAATACAAAAAAATGAATTTCCTACAAAAAAGCGTTTATTAATCTACATGGTACATTTACAGCTAAGAAATAGCTGAATCTCAATAGATACATAGATATTATATAAAATAAATAAATGATCATAATTACAGAACAGCCATTTATATATCTACACCTAGGTAGAGTAAAGTGTATATTATCTAATTGAACACGTCACAAAAAATAAACCTTAATAAACGTATTATTAAAACAGGAAAATGCCATATACTTTGATAAAATCGAATGTAAATGATTAATTTCACGTGAATTTAAACAAAATACGTTAAGCATGAAAAAGATGAAATTCATCTGTTAACATTTGTATGGCGAGTCGGCAACAGCGCAAACAGCGCAATGTTTCGATAGCACAGCGTTGCAATATAAACTTGTTTGTTTGCTATTTTGTAAGGGATACGAAGTGAAGTCTACATAACCAGTTTGTAAGCAGGGCTAGCCCCAAGGTTTTGCGGGTGTGACGATGAGTACTTTTCAATTCTTTCCGCGCAGTTTTATTATTGCCAATCATATGTTACAGTATGGCGAAATAAATGCTATCAAACACGAGACCCACTTTAGTCGCTCGTGTCACACTTATAAAATGCTAACACAGAGTAAAACGTATTGTTTCGTTTTAATCTGGTTAAATTCTAATAGGACATTTTCAAGTGGAAAAATTATAAATCATGATTTTAATTCACGTAAAGAATTGATCTTTTTATCAACTCAACCGTGAGCTTTTTGTTGTAAAAGTATGATTTTTTTAGAGAAAATAAATTAATACAAAAATACAATTAAAACGTCATCTATAATTAAATTGAAAGAGGTGTTAAATGATGGCCACTGATTTTAAATGATGTCGCAAATCATGCAGGGATGTTACGGGTGGCAGGTGTTAATTTTGAAGGTGAGCAATTAATTGGTATAGATAGTGTTGGGCGATGGCGGGGTGTGGGGGGGAGGTTTGTAGCGCGAATCGTTCTAAATTTAAAACGCGCGCGGCCGCAGAGCGCCCTGACCTAGTTGCGAGCGGGGCCGCGATGCGGCGCGCGCGCTCTTGTGCGTGCACACGAACGTACGAACGTACATACGTGCGCTGCGTGCGAGGTTGCCGCTGTGATCATCGCGTTTCGCCAGATGCCCGCCCGTTTGCAACATACCATTACCAGCGCTCGAATCTGAACAAACAAACGTCGCAGAGGATTCGCACACCATACAACTTTTGCGGAAAGTATACGAGTCGACGGCTAAGTGTGGCCACCTTACAACACACACATAAAAGCAATATATCGCAGATGCGGATAATAAAGATTCATGACCGTCCGCCGTCGAGGGTTAGCCTTAATTAAATATTAAAACTTAATAGATCATTAACACCTCAGAGTTTTGACCAACAGTTAGTCTCTAAATTCTTAGGCGTCGCCGCCGATTCTATTTTTTGGGTGGTCGACGGTAATGGCTGGGTAGAAGTAAAAATGATTTTTTCCTCGTTTTTGAGTTTGCTATGCGAATCTCTTAGGGATGGTAGGCACTTCAGTATTTTGATTAAATTTTTACATATATTTAACAATTCTTGAGCCTAGGGGAGAAGGTAGCATGTAAGGGCGTTCCTTAAATATTCGAAACCAGTTAAAAATCGTGTATCCCGTTTACAACTCGTGGATCCCAGCCGGGTCTCCTATAGACCTCGGACCACTTTGAGAGTCACTGGTCTAAGCTATAAGTAAACGAAGAATTTACTTATGGTTATTTATTCAAAATAATGCAAATGATAAAGTTAGTGCATAAAGTAGTGAGCAGCTAGCACAGACCATCTCAAAAAACTCACCATCATTCATGTATATCTATCTTTTGTAATTCGTTGAACTTTTGTCGTTTACAAACTGGTCCCTTTTGTGGTAGCTTATTCGACACATCAGTATGCCAATAAACAACTTTTTTTTATTATTTTTAAACTGGTATTTCATTTTATATTAAGCTTTATTACGAATAGTACCATTAAGATGAGGCTATTGACACTTTGGCGCCCTGTATATTTTGCGTTTCTGCTTTTGTTAGGATGCCTTTGATATTATTGTTGAAATTGTAAACTCTTTGTACCACGTGATTTCGTCTGCGTTGAATTAAATAAAAAAAATCTCTGTTCCAAATCTGTTCAGCCGTCCTTCATTCTCGCATTAAAATATCAATAAGACTGGAATGATTATCATTTTCACATAATTAAATTCAATACGGCTGTGGTTATCAATAACTAAACAACAGCGTCCAGTAGCTGCTCCTGTCCTGTCAAAATGTCTTAGAAATATTATAGGCACATTTAGTTATTTTCTACATATATCTCTTATTTTATATACAATATATTTTACATGATTTTATTAAAAATAATATGAAACATATTGTATAAAAAAATAGAGCACCACCGGCTGCGGAATCCGAAGACTCAAGCAATCGGTGGTCAGGGCTGCAGACAGGAACCTCACAATGCCTGCGGTTTCTGAAATGACTGCCTATTGAATAGGGCCCTTAATGGAATAATTTGCAAGTGCACTTTTTCTTTACTGCTACTATTTACAATTATTTTTTTTTTTACATTAATTATATATGACTCACCCGTTTTTTTTTCTTTTTCCCCTTACCCTTTTATAATCTACAAGGTGGTATAGAGAAGCCAAAACATCCGAAATCTATCATAGGTCTATTCCGAAGAGAGAGCTCAAGTTCTACACAGGGTGCGCCTGAGTTGCTGTCAGGGTCAGAGACTGAAGGGAATAAGACGGATGGCAGTAAAGGCGAATCTGTGAAGGGAGAAGTAACTTCTCGAAGTGGACCGAATTTGTTGTCCAAAAGAAGCACAAGCTTGGGCGGTCCTTCTGTTCTTCTAATGGAGGATGTAGCACACTCTGATCCACTCGGCGCTTCGAGTAGACCAGCGAGCATCATGCAGGGACCGCATAGGGGACAGTGTAGGAGAGGATCTATGCTGGAATTGACTGGGTAAGCGATTTGATAACGTTTCGTTGTTAATAAGATGTGGACTTTGATGTCAGCAGTCAAAACTTTTAGGGTACCCAAATTTTTAAAATGAGAACATAGACCGTAGACAACAGAAAGACCGTTCAAGGATGTTTTGTTTACCTAAATTACTTAACTACATTTTAAAATTGCGAACTTTATTTCCGTTAATTATAAGTGTAACTTAGTATCACAATCGGTCTGAATTCATAATCAAAATAAGACTGTAAAACATATTATCGGTACATTCCAGGTCACTATCCCGGGATGCGATAACCGAGGAGAAATGCAGCAAATCACTGCCCGAGAGCGAGAGGATGGGCGTCAGGAGGCTGACATTGGGACAGCAGAGTCTGCCACGGGAGCCATTCATCAGGCAAATGCCGATGACACCCAATCTGCTCACCAGCTCATCGTCAGACGACTCATCTGATGACAATACCTGAGTGCCCCGCCGTGGTGACCACGATAGGTTGCCACTGCTTAGATATAGGACATTGAAGTAAGACCGCACATATTGTCTTATTCGTGCTGTGAATATGTGGTCTAAGTATAGTTTGAACTGTTTTAAATCGTAGTTACGCAAATTAGTTAATCTGTATTTGAAGTAATGTGATAAGAGTACTACTTAGATTTAATTACGTTAGGAGTTTAAATAATGTGTTATTTATGATCGCATATAGTTTTTTATAGCTTAATTTTATTACTAAATTCGAATCCCTTAAAATTACTTATTAATTAGTTATGTTTTGGAAAGGATTTCGTTAAAACATCTAATTTTTCTCTTGATTTATAATGAATCTTGTTCATAACTTTTTATTTAACCAACACAGGAAACAAATCCAGTAAAGTTAATACAAGTATTTGATGTTCCTAAACCGATTATTTTTCAGTTAATTTTAGTTAATTTTAATAGAAAATATACCATTTTAATACATACGCACACGTAGTTAAGCGTATTTTAAGCATAAGGAATAAAAATGACTAAAAAAAACAATTGTAGTCTAAAACTTTTCTAACCTATAAATTTTGAACCGCAAATATTATGCTGAGGCATTGTCCAAAAAGCAATTAAATACTTCGCTTTTATTTTAAGATATCAATAATTATGGATAAAATTCTATTCAGGCGTTCCCGAAGATTTACAAAAACTATTATAAGTCTGTATTTCAGCTACAATAAATTCATAGGTAAAATTCGGTCAATTCTATCATTGTTAAAATTAAACAATGATTAGTATTGTATTAATTTGAGCTCAAATTTACTATCGTAATACAAATAACGGTACAGACGTAATTTGGGATATATTAAAAGTATAGTGATCATAAAACTACGATTTTGCTCATCGTACGTACAGTCCGCAGTATTTTTGTATGGTATTTGTATTCAATTAAGATTGTATAGATGTAAGTTGAAACGGGTGAATGTACTTAATTTAATATATTTTTTATTTATAGTGGCGCTAGTTGCCAATGACAATATGTAAAAGTAATAATTAGAATATGCATATAACATAATTTGTATAAAAATAAGTGACATAGTTTAATATGAACTGATGCTAATAAAATTTTCTAATGTTGCCATGTGCAAAATTAATCCTTTTTACAGAGTGAAAACACTCCCAAACATTATTCTCATTTCGGCTATAATGGAAATTATTAAATAGATTTTCTGTCATTGGCAATTTGATGTCACTCGTGTAAATGAATGAGCCAGTGAAAGCTTACGTTAAATAAAGCTTTAGAGCAAGTGTTCAAAGAGAAAATTGTCACTTGATAGCACTGTTTGTTAACTGTAGCCACAGCAAAATGTGAGGAATAATATAGTACAATAATAGATATAAGTAGCGAAATACTAGCTGTCAATGTAAATAGCCTTACACTTGGTCATTTATACGTTCTTCTCTTTTAATCTTTGAGCTTTTTTCTGTGGGTTTCCATTTCTAAAATCTATTCACGACATACTGTTGTTATCTCAGTATTTTGCTATCAGAATGAAAGAGATGAGAATATGTTTTGTACCAGTATTTCGGCAAAGGAAACCCCCTGTATTCTTCTGTGTACGATAAAAACATGTAGGAAAATGTAGATAGATAAATATTAGATGAAATTTGCGTAAAGTTAAATTGAAAAACCTCATTAGTAAAAATGTTTGAAATTAAATATCGACTTAGGCTACTTTGATAGATTTTTTTAATTCCTTTATTTTGCATTTTAGTAAAGAACTTGAGTTTCATAGTTCCAAAACTATAGTAAAATTCTTATATTGTGCGTACTAAAATCACGATAATTGTGATATTGTATATAACTTTCCTTATTACAAAATTGGTGTAGAAACGCACTTGTTATAATGTAGGCAATTAAAAGGTAGCCACCGATTGACAATAGTATAGTGTCTAATTTGATTTGTATTTGTACTTTATATTTGAATACCATTTTTTTTATTAATAAAGAGTTTTTAATCATTAATGTAGGTATAGAACTTAACCACGTATGATATTTGAAGCGATTGTGCAAAATTGTAAATCGAAAATTTGGCTGAAACATACGAACGGTAAAACCACGACAATCTTAAAATCCAATTGGCTTTATGCAGCTGCCTCAAAATGTAAATGTAATTTTGGTATTATCATAAAATAAGCACGAGTACACTATTTCACTTTATTTTCAATACAAAAATGTGTTTTATCTTTCTTTGGTACCAATTTAACGACGGATTCGTTAATCACATTTGTTAATTTGAAGTTTGTAAGTCGACAGGTTCCTTCATTTTTTATACATTTCTGCAATTCAGTTTATTACATTAACTGTAGCATCTGTTGAGTCCGTTTTAACTGTTAGCTTTAAAAGGTTTATAAAATTTTAAACTGTAAGTAAATAAAATTGCATGTAACCGACAAGTTTTTATGAACAATGTTATGTCAATTGATACTAATAGTGCCTAGTCTATAATACTACTGCAGTTCATTGTTTTTTATTGTTATGGGTCTGGTATTGAAATTGTAATATAGTTGATTAACAGATCCTGTAACTTCTTGGAAATAAAATATATTACATGCTAATGGAGTCTTTATTTCCAAGTTTTTTAGAAAAGTGAATGCACCAAGCATAGGTTATTTGGTAAAGTCCTACCCTTGGCTTGATTGACAGTATAAAGGAGTTAATGAACAGAGGTGTACTACACTTGAATTAAACACGGTAAGCGTTCCGATCACCCCAAGACGCTACAAAAGGACCCTTGGTTTATAATAAAATATACAAATTATTATTAAGACCATTATATAAAAATACGTTAACGTCTTCAATATCGTTTCAAAACGAAAAGTTTGTGACAGCTACAAAAGACGTCACGTGACAGCTATCTGACAGTGACAGAGAACTTGACTTTAAGATGGTAGATGATGGTAGCTGTCAGTAGTTATCAGTAGTTAATGAGGAATATAATCTGTGTTACTTGAATAACTGTATTTTGTTCTGTAGCTTTTTCAATCTCCCGTATGCCTGTTGTATTTTGTGATTTTCCTTTTTGATTATTATTTTTATCAAAGAAACGCAAAATGACACTATATAATAAAATACTATGTTAAATGTGCCTAAACTCATCTATTTGGATGATTGTATTATGTGTTGAATGTGACGCTAGTGAATATTATGTGTGATAAAGGTTACAAGACCAGAATGAAACATACCTGGGTACTTCCTTAGCTGGACTGGATTGAGTCTCTTGATGACTGAACGATGCCATTTTTGTATCACTTTAAGTTTTCAACACTCATTTTAATTATTAAATTGTATTGCACATTTTTATATAGCACTGAAATTATTTGTCGTTTAATAAATGATATTTAAGCTAAAGTTTTTAGGTCGACAATAATTTTGTTCATCTATACATATAAAATTATAGTGTCTGTTTGTAATATCAAAAGAAAAATTCCAGATTTCGGGAAGATGTATTTGCGTTGCTAATAACGATAATCGCAATTAAAACTTTTTTGTCTGTCTGTCTGCAAGCCGCGTTTGTTCCAGGTAATCTCCGAAACGGCTGGGCTGATTTCGACCGCACTTTTACTGAAGGGTAGCTGACATAGACGGTCATATTATAGGCTACTTTTTATCTCAATATTGCGTATACGAAGTCGCGGGCAACAGCTAGTATTGAATAAGGATTATGGTAATAAAACATTTTTCTCGTATATAAAAGTACGCATGAAACAATTGAATCACGAACTGCAGGGTTTGCATAAAAATTAACTGTAATTTTAGGTCGTGTCTAACGATTTTATTGTAACTTCAACTTTTTTGAATTAACAAGAGCAGGCTCAACTTTGACTAAACTATAGCACAATTGTTGTGCGATTGTCGATTGTTTTGCAGCCAATTCAACTGTTTAGTTGCACAACTAAAAATCGAGTAGTGTGCGCACCTCCATATAATCTCATAGAATTCAAAGCGTAACAGTTGTGCGATAGTTTAGTTTCAGGTGTGCGCACGCTCTAAAGACTTTACAAAGTACTAAACAGCTTGTACGGTCGTATTCTATTCGAAACAATTGAAATCTCCGGCACAATATGAATATCTTAATTAAATAGGCTTCATTAAACTCGTAAAGTGAATGCTCGGAGCTGAGCGTGCGAAATGTTTTGACGACCAATAAACCGTTTCCATTCAAACTCGTTAAAGCCAACGATTTACTTTAGATTTATATGACAAGTTTATAGCAAATAGAGCCTCTGAATTGGGGAATTAATTTGAGAAGTTCGACTCGATCTTGATTTAATCCTCCCTAAATATGACAATGTATATTTGTGGTGCTAAGTTGCTCTCTAGTTCCTAACTGATTTGGAAACTATGAGTGGATTTTCCTTGTCACTTATGTACTTCAATATATCAATACTTTTCGTACCAATATTCCAACCACACTTTACTAAGATTGTATGGATGGACGGATGTTTGTTACTAAATATGTCGAAAACGGCTTAATGGATCTAGCTGAAATTTGGCACAGATGTAGATCATAGTCTGGAAGAAGTTATAGATTACTAAGTTTTTTTTTAATTCTGCGTGAAAGGAGTCGCGGGCAAAGACTAAAAATAAAAGATTGTAAAAACTTTGTACCCCAGTTTTCATTCAAAGAATATTATATATTCGTTGGGTTGAGTTAAATTTCCATTTGTAATAATAGTAAAGTTGGCCATCGCATTGTTCAAATTGTTCCTCGACTACAATGATACAGCCAGAACTTTTGTAATGAAATGAGTATGAAACTGTGTTTACGTAAAAAATAATTAAAAAATCACCAATATATTTTTAAATATGTAAAAAACAAAAGCGTCCTAATGCTAACACACGTTAGTCTATCATCTGTTACGTTAGAGCGTGCGCACACTATTGACTAAACTATCGCACAAATGTTGTGCGATAGTTTGACAGTCAATTCAACTGTTTATTTGCACAACTAAAAATCGAGTAGTGTGCTCACTTCCATATAAGCTCATTGGAATCAACGAGTGACAAAAGATGGAGGGATGGATGTTTGTAGCCTTAACGGCTGAACAGATTTCGTTGAAATTTGGTATAGATATAGAGGATAGTCTGGAAGAACATATAGGCGACTCACTTTTGTTTTTTTGTTAATCCCATGCGGACGGAGTCAGGGTTGGAAGTTAGTTATAAATAAACAAACAAATTCCATTCAGTTGTCAATTCAATTAAACAATCAAGTGATAAGTCTTTTATATAGTTAAAAAACAGAATATTTAATAATTTAGAGATAGAGAGTGTAACGCAAAGATGCTATCAAAACTGTAACGCCCGGGGAAATGGTTGCAACACTTTTTTGTCAAGAACAACGTCGCATGAGAACTACGCAGCTGATGGAAACACCGAAGAGGACATTTTTATTTACAAAACAGCTTCACAATAACTATGAAACGAAATGGATGAAATAAATAAAAATATTTTCTTCGTTGGAGATTTCAACGTGATTTTTGAATTTATGATTTTACCGGATTCGTTTTAAATTGACTTTTTGTGTAGTTGAGCAATGAATCTGGTACAGATTTTTTGTTTCGTATAATATTAATGGTTTGCACTATAGATAGTTATAACGCAATTGACTTCATCATCATCACCAGCTGACCATATGTCCCCACCGAGGGGGTCGGAGCCTACCTTATTTAGGGTGACTAGGCCTTAGTCAACTGTCAATTGACTTACTAATTGTGAAATGGAATATTTACATCTTACTTTAACTTTATTATTCATCACTAAAAGGCGTGCTCTCAGAAGTTAAACAGAGTCAAGAGTTGCTAAAGAAACCTTTAGTGGAATTTTAGTAGCTGACGGCTTCGTTGGTAGTTTTTAAGGCTTAGAAAGGTCAGTAACGTTCTTAATTTCCAACGACTAATATTTAATGAATATTAAAACAAACACGTTGTTTAACACACTAATGCAATTAATTTTAATTACTTTAAAAATTCCTATAGCATGCAAGCCGCCTCCGGGGACGGCAGTAACGCAGAAAGGGGAGGCGGGGGCTGAATGAACACTGTTTTGTGAAGACGTTAAAAATTTATGGCCTCACTTTGCCTTGCGCTTTTATTGCCGGCGTCACTCTCTGTAACTCTATGTAATAATTAAAGTGGGAACACGTCTCGTCTACCTATTAAATTCTCAGTTAAATTGTGAGAAAATATGCTATGTCTAAAATCAAATGCGTTGATGTATGAGATATTAATTGTATTTACAAATTGATAAAACTCCGGTAGAAATGAAACCAGCTTTTGTAGTTAGAATATGATTGAAATGAAGAAAAATTCCCTTGTTTTTTTTATCTGATCGTCGAAAAGTCACTGTTTTTTTTATGTTCGTTAAGCTAGCATTGAACTGTACTGTATTGAATTTTTACGACTATTTTAAATGTTAAATATATTATATTTACTTTTAATAAATGAAACTAACCTTCTTAAACTACTTTAACGTAGTTAAAATAGTAAGTAATTTGCTTAAAATTCATTTTCTTTCAATAGAAAGCATGATTTAGCCAAGAGGGTATTGGCTTGGCGCCTATCCAAAAGCGACCACTTCTAGACTTAGTTTTTAAAGGAGAACGAGCCATTCAGAGTACAAAATAAATAGCCTTTAAAGATCTAATTACGTTGAAATGACGTCCAGTTTTACGATAAACATGCGCTAAAAAGGAATGTAGGAATTTTTATATTTTTACTAAATTGCTGATTTACTAATTAATCTTGTAAATTCTACAATACACTTAACTTTGGTTTAAATTATAAACAACTAGCTCGCGAATTCGTTTGCGTGAAATTAAAAAACATAGCCTATGTTACTCACAAATAAATTACCTTAC
>JAOCNA010000004.1:5912637-5923268 GCA_026546675.1 Papilio helenus
CGGCCCCGTAGTTTTTGAGTTATTTCAATACATACAAAAATACAAATCTTTCCTCTTTATAATATTAGTATAGATGACAAAATTTAAAATACAACTTCAACGGTCATATAATATTTTAAAATAACATTGTGCCCGGAAATTTATATTTTGTTTACAACATTAACTCCGACTGGCTTTCTATATCGAAATGAATTCGTCACGAGGAGCATCGTAATCCGAGTATTGCGATACAAACTGCCTGTACCATCCGTTACTATCCATTACTCGCTGCAATTGACTACAGTTACAATTACATCACACTACCGCTTCAATGGTTGTTACATTAAAAAATGATCGTATTTCCTTTGTTTTTCTAAATCTATACTTATTTCATGGAAAAAAAAATGCCTTTTCTTAAACTTAATCGGAATTGAACTTAAAATTTGAAAACGTGTTGTTAAAAACATGATAATTAATAAAAGATGCATTGCACTAAGAATCTTTAATTGGTTACTTAGGAAGACCCTTGTTGTAGATTTATTGTACTAAATGTACTAAGTGACACTTAATAACTATGAGTACGGCAGATAGTCACATGTATGTGATCACGTTATATGTAAGTAAAATTACTATAGAAACTGAATCTATGATTTGTATAATAGTAGTTATTTAATTTTCTTCCAATTAAAAACTTATTAGAAAAATCGTTAAATTGTCTAGAATCTAACACGTTCGTGACTCTAATTTTCACGTGTTAAATGATTTACACTTCAAACAGCACGCTATTGTGGTCAATTGACGTGTCTGATTGCTTTCTCTACGTCTCCACGTGAGTCTTGCCAGTTTCCACTGCCGCAACAAGTTATTTGACACGACCTCTTGAGCTGGAGACACGTTTTCATAAAACTTTTAATCCAATTTAGTCATAGAACTCCGAATTTCTACAGCATGAAGTATCAACCAAAATGTAGAAAATAAAAAATATTTCTGATTTTAAATCGGAATTTACACAACATTCTGTACGTTAATTAAAATATAAGTTTACCGTCGCAATACAGAGAATAACCGCATTCCTTAGCGGTCAGAAAAAACAACTAAATGCAGGTATTATTCAAGTCAAATTATCTTCTCTACATATTACCCATTCTCGAATCAACCAGAATATGTCAACGTCAAAATCGATTAGCTTTGAACGAGTTGTTTATGTGTTTAAAAATTGTGTTAGTAAAGTAATCCATCCTAATTTTAAATGATTTAAATACTACATAAAAACACTCGTAAAATATCTAAGAACATAAAACCATTCGATCTTAATCTCTTTTAATAAACATTCCTTTTTAATTAAATATTCTGAATCATATTTCTTTAATTTACAGATAAGTGGATATCGTAACATTGGCGTGGAAGGTGACCTAAACTTTTGGCAAGTATCTCGAAAATTTTCTTTTAAAATAAACGTTCATTACTGCACCGGTAGCTGACGTCATCAAGTGGCTCTAACAAAAAACACAAGGAATGTTAACCACGTACTAACATCCGTCCGGTTTGGGATCATCTCCTGTTTATGTATGCACGTAAATACTAACGCAATGCGAATATTTATTACGATTCGTTTGTCGTTTTTTAATAGTGCACTGTTATTTTGAACACCATTGTATTATTTTTCGATAGTATATTATTATTCACTGTTAGTTTTTCGACAGTATTACTTTTTGTACCAAAACACTTATAAATCGTATTTTTTAAAATATAACAGGTGAAACTATATTTGTAAACATAACTCTTTCACATTAGTACGTCGCGTAATCAATATCTATATTTATCGATTTCTCATAAACCAAGGCGACCCATGCTTTAATGGGTAGCTACTAACTCACTGTCTCGTCTTTTACTTTCATTAATAATTACTATTTGATGTATGAAGATAGGCATTATAGTAACAATAGCTTTGAACATTACTGTTTGAATTGAAATATTTTTTGTTTTCTTATGGCGATAAAATAACTAACTACCAGTAAACTTGACAGTTTAATCGATTCTTGATATGACCAAAAAGGGAGCGATGATTGAGATGACCATATGACGACTGATGATAGAGTTATCTGGAGTACGGAAACCAGGTGCGCCAACCCTGCGAGAGTAGGATAAGGAAGGGATGAAGATTAGAAAAGTTTCATGCTATCTTAAGCATCTCAGAAACTCCACATTTCTCGGGTTTACAAGCATTGGAAGAATTGGAAATCAGTCGAAGAAACCATGAAAGTGAAGTTTTTATAAATGACAATCTTTTGATGTCACGTAACTCATTAAGGTCAATGTACTTTCTTAAATGAGTGAAGTTTATGCAACAGTTCCTACTCGTTCGTCTACAGAAAATCAACTTTTTAAATTCGTAAACGGACAAAAGCATTCATTCCTAATCTGTAGAATAAAAATAATTGTTCCGTCACGTTTTTATAAACGATTGCTTGTAAAAGTGGTTTGTTTTGAAAACCTCTATCGGAGTGCAAGAGGAGGTTGCGCAAGCGGGGTCGTTGACTGCGCGAGTGCCCGCATTGGAGACGGTGCGCTGAAAGTTCTGCTTTTTTAATCACTATTTGCTAAGTTCATATTTTGAAAATATACATTTAGGTAAAATGTCAACACATTCAGAGCACGTTCGAGGGTGCTAGGTGTGGATATTCATACTAATTCTTCACTAAGGCTCATATGTCTATTCTATTGTAACATTGATGTACTAGTTCGTCGATATTTTGTTAGGGTGTGGTCCTTCCCCGAATGCGGCGATCCTTTACAAGTTTGTTGACCCTAACTGTATTATGCAATGCGATTGTTTAAACGCGTCCTTAAATATCTACTTGAGTTTTTTCAGTTTATTGCCATGGGGGTCATCTACTATTCTGTTTTTGGATACATTTAAATTTTCGTCCGTGAGTTATCAATTATTTTTATTGATGTTACTGGACTAATAATGCAATAACTAGAATGTTATATTATTTAGTGTTTATGTTTTAAAATGACAATGAAACTAAATATTATAGTTCCAACAGCTTTAGTTTTTCTTTCTCAAGAATTCTGTAATCACGACAAACGGTAAACAACTTGAGCAACGTTAATGTTATTAAAATTGTTATGAAAGAATATATTTTCATACCCTATTATAATACAAATGTGTAACGAGTTATGCAAATGTGTATTATAATATGGACAGCGTATGTTTTCGCTCTATTTGTTGCAAATTACACTTCTGAAAGGTACACGTCTGGCAAGCCGACGTGAGGTAGTCAGTTCTTGCGAGATTGAAATAAGCACAATTATAAAAAAGTTATTCGCTTAATGATTGAGAAGCATTCCGCTGATCATGCGAGAAGCGCAATCAATGCAATGCTTGCTTTTAGTAGAGGGCAATGCACTTTGATACAATAAAAAAATAAAATAAAACCAAAGTGCCAATAGGCTAGTGGTTAAGTGTGTTGCGAAAGTGGATTCGTAGGTTCGAATACGAGATGTTTAGTTATTAAAATCCAATATCTGAGTCTGAACAATGTTTTAAAAGTCTACTAAATCAGGGCAGCAAAGGGGCGTACGTTATTTTATTTTTCAAACACACGATTCATTGATGGTTTCATTCCGGTAGTTCACAATGAGTTTTACATTGCTATAGAAAATTAGTAAAACTACATTTGTCTACCACTTTTATATTGAATAGTATCAATATATTTTTTTCATATAACTCTTTTGTACAGTTCAAACAATTTCGTTGGAACAACTTTCACAACGTAAAAGGCACTTTTTTCATACTAGTCGGGGGTTCGCAACAGTTAGTTTCGATTGCTTTTTCTTACTAACCGTTTATCGATATTACGGTAATATTAGCTAGTGTTGCATAACCAGCCAGCGACTGTAGTAGGGCCGGCAGTCGCAACCGGCGGACGGGCCATGCCGGTCTCGGCCCCAAGAAACGGGAATTTTATGCCTCGTAAAGGCAAAAAATAAATATTAAGTATTGAAAACTATAAATTTTAATAGCAATTGATGAATTGCTTTGACGTTCATAGTGAAGTGATATTGTGATAGAAAATATTGTCAGAACTATATGTGCGGGTTCAAATATGCAAATCAAACGCTTCCCAGCAAAACTAGTAACGGATGAAAGCTAAGGAAAGTTTTCGAAACCCATAAAAGTCGTGCAGAGAATTCCGTTGAGGCGTAATTCCAGTATAAACATTCTTCGAATCCTGTTGTCTCTTAAAAGGAGAAGTTCATTGACCAAACTGACTTATAATATTGCGATAAAATCTACGTATTTTGTGTAAGAGAACCTTCAGACTTACGCAAATCGAAAGGAAGCATGTTGGTAATTTCGCTGCGTATTAAAAACTACAGGTGTTGTAATGCTCTAATTCTGATAACAATAAGGTCAGCGAATGAATTTAACATTCTGAATCTAACTTTCTGTCTTTGCTCACTAATGATCTTACTATGTATAAATCAGACATCTTGAACAGTGGCATAAAACAAAAGACATTGCTGTGTAGAGAGCGTAAATGATACGTTGTTTTACTGTGAAAATAATTTTCATTTGGAAGTATATCATTATGATCGGTTTCAACGATGGGCATTATAAGAGGTATTAAGTGTCCTAAGTCTGTTTGCGATATGCGATAGCGAAGCGTTTACAGCAGTACGGCTTCCGACTTTGACAGTTGGTGGACGCGACCAAAGAATTAAAGAAAAGTAGGTGAAAATAAATTGGTTCTAGTCTAATAATTATATACATCAATTAATAGAACACCATACCGCATGTTATGAGCTCCAGAGAGTGAATTATGTAATTCAAAAACGATGGATTGATAGAAGATTGAAGAAATGTTAGTAACGGATTTAAAATGGATCGATTCCATTGGTAACAAACGCTTAACGCCTCTAAAACACCTATGAACTGAATGTGTAATGTATTAATGAACAAGAAGAATATTAACCAATATTAAAACAAAGAAATACGTCTAGAACTTACTGTGTAAGCAGGACGGGTATGAACTAGAAAAAAACGGATTCAAAATTTACAACAAACTTTGAACAGCGTTAGAACATGCCAATAAAGATGCAAACATTTTAATGTTAAATTGAAAGACATTGTGAGTACGCATGGGTTATCTAGTGTTTCAAATGACGTCACTAGTGACATCCATGTCAGAAGTAGTGTTCGTGCTACGGAGTGATCTGGATGTGGCTGGCGTGCTGGAGACTTGGTGGCGAGGGTTGGTGCTACTCGCGAGGTTCTTGATCACATTCTGTCGTTTGCTCAACCAAGCATTGTATGGTATGTCACTTTAATAGAAAGATACCTCTATGTACATTCGATTGTGACTTGTCTAAAGGATTTAATTGATGTTGAAGAATTAAGTGTTAGTAGAGTTACAAATATACAACATAACTGAAGTACGATTTCGATCATTTTCTCATGAGAAGCAAAACAGTTTCGTATTTAAAATGTATATTCTACATAAAAATAATTATCAAGTAGTCTTACAAAATAAGATAAATGAAATATGCAACTCCATGTATTTGAAGATCACGAGTTCGTGATGAACATATTTACTGTACTACTTAGCTATTTACATTTACAACATTTTTTAATGTATCAGACCGTCTTATTTCTTGAATCACGACATACATAATTATTAAATACAACATAACAAAGATAGCTTATCGTATATTAACTTTACACGGATTACAAGTACTACTGAAAATTAATATCTAATTAAATCTAGTATAGGTATACTTTAAAATTATCATTTGTAACATAGCTTCGACTATTGTCTATCTAAAACCTCAAATGACTAAACAGTTGAAATCTGACGTGGCATGAATATTGGCTAACACAATTTGTTTGTACCACCACTTTCTGGAATGATCTGAATCGATATTATTAAAAAGATATTTATTAAATTAAGTAATAATAAAATAATTGTGCGTATTATGAACGTTGTTTTTTGTTTTATTTGCAGAGTTGAACGCGCCTGTGGCGGTCATGATGGCTCCCAGCGTGTTCCAAAGAACTAAGTCCCCTCGCTCCTCACCCGGAAACCTGCCTAGGAAATTACAGGTGATTAATTTTAAACTTATATGAGATTAAAAGAGCTGTTTCCTAATACTCCTGCTGAAACAATTCCCCCGTTATATGCATAGAAATTATCGTAGATGGTGTGTACCATCAAAAAAGCAAGAGGAATTAGTGCATAATTTTTTTATCTACATTGCCACTGAACTTCAAATGGATAAAGTCTATTAAAATTTGATTGAACTAATATGAAGGTTAAATATTATTTGAACACAGAACGGCACAGAATCAGCGAGCCAGTCAGATCCGACAGCGGATTCCAGTCCCGGAAACTCTATATCAGATGCAGAGAACTTCGAATGTTACGGCGAGGCTGATGGCGATGCACCTAACACGTAAGTTTAATTGATGTCACCCTTTTTAAGGAGAAAGAAAGAGATGACTATATTTTACGTGCGTTCAACAGTGATAACATACGAAATTATGAAACGTGTTCTTGATGAATCAATTCTATATTGTACTGTACTCTCTTCTCTAAGATCTTTCAAACCAGCTGTTAAGTTTCTTGATAATTAAGCAACATGATCCTCTCCTTATTTGTCAATTTTTGTTATTGGCAAGAGATTAACAAACTTCGTCACCACATATAAAATATCCGTTACTAGCTGTCGCCCGCGACTCCGTCCGTCGGAAATAAAAATAAATAGTACCCTGTGTTCTTCCAGACTATGTTCTACATCTGTGCCAAATTTCAGTGAGATCCATTGAGCCATTCTTGAAATACATTTATAATATTAGTAAGATTAGGTAGAGTTAGAATCATTTCGCTTTTTGCATTTAAACCTTTTTTTTCATTAGCATATAAAAGCCTATGTCCTTTTTTGTTGGCTACTCATAAATGGACAAACAGGACATCCTTACTGGTAGTAAAAATTATATTACATCCTATCTCATGTCAAGCTTCCTTTATAAAACTTTCTAGAATTACGTAAAAACTCATTGAATAACCACGTCTAGAAATGGAAATGCATAATTCCTGACTTCTTGTTTACGAAATTAAGAAATATTGTATCTATTAGTTTCGTCAGAGAAAATAAGCATGAAAAATGTATTTTATCTTTAATAGCATTATTTTACTTGCTTTATTAAACACGATTCTTTTCTAGCTTTGATTTACTTTTATTTATTGCAATCATTTATTCATTTAACCTGTTTATAAAATGTCTCTTACTATGCAATGCACAACTTTTATGTATCTAGCAGGGTTAAAACAGGAAGAATATAAAAAAGCAATTATTATTCCCTCCATACCGGTCAATGTACTGCATAGTTTCCGTGTTTACGTGATAATGTTTAATGTCAGACGTAACGTGTCTGGATTCCCTAAGGCGGTTAATGTAATGTCTTTACTCGGTATTTTTTTTTCACTAGAAAACGGTAAAGTATTTAAAAAAACGCTGCCCACATACCATAAATAAAACTGTGTATTTCGTTCTCGAAAACATACTATACTAGTCCTTATTATTTATATTTATTGTTACAGAATAGAAAATGGATCACGAAGTCCAGCAAATCCTTTAAACCGACACTCGTGGACAAGAACTAGTCTCAGACGGACACCGCCCAGGTAAGTTCTTATTAATTTTATGTGGAAAATTATTCTTATATAAAATCAAGACAGGACGTAAACTGAAGGGATCTAAAGTTCCTCTATTTTTATTTTATTCCACACGCCTGATGAATTGTAAAAGCAAATATTCTAAATTACATTTGTTAAGGCATATATTCATAGTTCATTTATAAAACATGAATTTAAACACAGTTGACTGTAATAGATCTGGCTCTAAGACCAGGATGACGACACTTAAATTCACAAGCTTAATAATTTGTGAAATATTAAAAAAATTGCAATAAATGAAGATGCTTGCTTTAATAGTGATTTGTTTGTGTTTCGTAAATAACTTGGCTTATTAGTATTTGTTTTTATTTTGTTATATGTGTTGTTTTGGTGCACGTAATTCCGCTTCTCACATTTATGTTGTCTTTCGTAGCCATCAAGAGAACTTGCCGCATCGGAGATGGGGCTCCATGAGACAGTAAGATTTTCTTTTATGTTTTATCTAATCTTTTAACTTTTTATTTTGCTTTTATGTTTTAATGTACTTGTTTTATGTTATTGTTAATTTATTGTACTTGAGTTTTAATATATTATTTGAAATATTTCATTAATAACCGGACAAGTAACAAATAAAATTTGCAATAAATGCAAATAGTTTTGTAAAATTAAATACTAATTTATCCTTGTTATTAGAGATAGATGATATGTTATGGAGTTCAAACTTGTGTACAATTAGTCGTTATTTTCTCTGGCATAGTTATTTAAGTTCGTAAGAATCTGTTTTTATAACATACTCTTCTAGGTATACTAACATCAGGCTGGATAAATTAAACAATTGAATTTTTTGCATTCCATACATTACCATTTCCAAGAAACTCACGGAGAGTTTTTAGACGATGTTTAAATGTGTAAATTTTACTTCACTCGATATGATGCAATTTCATTCCATATGTTAAAAAAAAATCACTCACACATATACAAAACCTCTTGATTTTCGCTAACAACCATGTTTAATTCTGTAAAGTGACCTATATTCATTTTGGACCTTCTAATAAAATCATATATATATTTTTCGAGAATCGTATTTCAGTGCAAGTCTATTATAAACAATAACAATTGAGTTAGCACTATTTTAAAGTTGTCAATGAGTCATTGCATACGATAGGCATTGGCTTTTATTGTATAAATTGACTCTGTATACTAACCGTTAAGAAAGGCAGCTTTTGTTTCTTTTTACCGTTAAATTCCACTGCTGTAATAATTTGTTCTACACGTTATTATAGTTGACATCTTAATAGATTCGACGAAAAGATAATAATCTCTTTAACAACACAAAATCTCTTAACAAATGCTTCTCTCGTCCAACGAAGATAGTTCCGTCAGTTAAATCTCCGAGAGATCTCATAGGTATATAACTTTTTTCTTCGGCTAAGACCGCATTAATGGTAGCTGCCCCATCCCTAGACCTAGCCTACATCAATGTCAGGTACCCTTCAGTGAAAGTTCGGTCGAAATCGGCCCAGCCGTTTCGGAGATTACCAGACAGACATACAGACAAAAATTGCGATTTTCGTCATCTGCAACGCAAATACATCATCTTCCGGAAATCTGGAATTTTTCTTTTGATAGTACAAACAGACACTCCAAATTTATTATATGTATGGCTGTGTAGTGTGAATGGATGAGACAGCTAAATGAAACCTGTTAGAGAAAGTATAATTGAACGATTAGGTGTTTGCACGCATTTTTTACTTTATAAAAATACAACTATAGCAAATGGCAACATTTCAATAATTACTGTACAAAGTACACTGAAAACTCCATCCTTGATGTCGATCAGAAAAATTACATTGAATGAAATGGAGTGTAAAAATGTAAAATTATTCAGTGGCCCTAAGATAAAATCTGTTTGTATTTTATCTATGTTTTATAAGTAAAAAATGCGGATCCTTGTAACAGTTTTCGTTGTCTCTGACCTTTGAAAAACTGATATAAAATGTCGTGAATGCAAACTAAGGTCTCTTAAATATATTAAACCTTAGTATCAAGGTTCGGCACTATCAATTTCCGTTATAGCAGTTTAATTGGCGTTTTACCATACGTAGAAGCAAAAAAATTATATAAAAAGGTATGTAGTATTATGTTCAAATCCTTTACATAGAAATAACTACGTTCCATATGAGATTTATTAAAAACAAGCTTATAACTGCGACTTTGTCCTTGAGAGGTTAAAAAAAAAGTAGATTGTGGTCTTCCAGACTATTCTACATCTGATCCAAATTAAGAGAGAAGCCGTTTCGGAGATTATCCGGAAGCAAACGCGGCTTGCGGACAGACAGATAGATAAAAAAAATCATATGTAGATATAGATATAGATTACTGCAACCGTCTGCAATCAGATAAACTTTACTTATAATCTTATAACTAAAGTAGTTGAACTTTAAATATAAGTTGCTAAAACTAGAAACATTCTCTTATGCGATCTAATCTGTTTTAGACAAGTTTGGGAAACATTTTAAACTTGTTGAATACTTCTTTAACATCCGAATATTTATGTTTATTTTAAATTTTAGTAATTTGTTTTTGCTGTAATCAAATAGTTAGTAAATTAACAAGCGAGCACGTGAATTGGAATAAATTGAACAAAGCGTAAATTACAAAATTTCGTTGTGTACTGATTGAATTGATTAAAGCAAAAACGTAATAAATATTGACGGGAACCTTTTTGATGTCTCTGTAATTATTTACTCGAACAGTTTCTACGTAATTATATTTGATATTTGTAAAACATTATGCATATGTGTACCTTAATTAAAAACTTCGTATATTTCATTTCTTTTAATGGTTTTGTCTGTTACCCGTGTATTTAATTTATATTTCTTCTCTTCATACTCTCTTTCTTTCTCCTTCTGTGCATGTTTTATTCGATAGATTTGATTTCATTACAATAATTAGATCACAATCGACATT
>JAOCNA010000004.1:6054674-6064847 GCA_026546675.1 Papilio helenus
CGGTCCATTTGCGACAGTGACCAACGGGGACCGTCCCGACTCAGGGGTCGGTTAGGGCCTCTCGGGGTAGCTGGAGAGCCTTCCGCGCCACGCCGGAGTGGTACGTCGAGGATATCGCTGACTTCATGCTCTTCGCTGTACAGTAAGTTCACTTATTTCGTTACATTCATTTCATCTTTACGAATCTTTTTTTTTATGATGGTGCAGTTGATAAATCTCGCTGATATTTGACATAGGTGTATAATAACATAGTTTATAATGACACAGACTAATAATTCATATCAGAGAAGAAATTCAAAGATATGTGTGAAGTCAACCAACCCGCAGTGGACCAGCGTGGTTGAAGGCCTGGTCACCCTAACTTAGAATAGGCCCCGAGCCTTAGTGGGGATGTGTTTTTCGGAGTCGCTTGTGACAGCTAGATCTCGTTTAATTTTCAGATCATAATGGTTGAATGATAAAATTGTGAAGGAGGATTTAATGTGAAATATTCTAGTAAAACTTTCTACCGCTGAGTTGACATTAGTCAAGGTTACTTAAAAATACCCTAAAAGTATATTTCTCTTTGTAAATCTACATTGAGCGACTTACTTGTGACCACTTAGCAACTCATTGTTATAAAGTATGAGATATCTTATTTATACATAGTATAGTTTTTAAGAAAACTCTTAATGTAAATGTAATCTTCATTTATTTAGGGCTTTTCGCTGCTAAACTAGTTAACATGTAAAGGTTTAGTTTATTTTGTTAAAAGTGCATTGACACTAATTAGTCTCATAATATTTACATCATTATCTTAATTTAAACTGATTATAAGATAGGTCTGCACTAGTTTTATGCGATTTCATACTTTATCTTATCATATTAAAGTCTACAATCTAATAATGTCGATAAGACTTCTGATAAAAGTAAATAACAAAATATTTACTTAGTGATCTAATGCGTAAGCATTGTACATAAGGGAGAATATGGACTAGAAATTACAGGGTATGGGACAAATAAGTACTTAAATCAAACAAAAATTAAACTAATAAAATGCTTTTTATTTAGAAATCCAAATTTACACGTCTTTAGCAATTATTTTCAATCAAAAGTTTTGGAGCAACTTGCCCTTAAATACATATTGCTATCTCACTTTTTTCAAAAAGAATGACAGAGATGGAAAATGTAAAAACATTCTTTCGATTGTTTGCGTAGTCCAGGTGTGCCGAACCTTTAAGCATCAAAGTGCCATTTTTTAAAGAAATGTTTAATGTGCTCTTAGACGTGCCATTAAATAATTTAGACTGTTTATTGCGTTAATTCAGGTCATTAAGGTAATGACATCGCGTACGCTTTATATATAATACCTACTTCACACTTTTTCTTAGTGGTTTTCATGATTATCGCCGTGCGCAAAATATAGTGTCGTCTGCCATTGGTTCGCCATCTCTGGCGCAAACACTCATTGTTAGGTGGAATTTAATTGAATTTCTATATTTTTCAGATACGTGCCGCAGATAGTAGCGGACTATATAGAGGAGCCGGTGGTGACGTGGCTGCTGACGGCGGTGTGCAACTCGCGCCTGCTCAAGAACCCCTACCTCGTCGCCAAGATCGTCGAAGTGCTGTTCGTCATCAACCTCTCTATACCACTTAAGCTCAAGAATGTATACGAAAGGTAATTATTATTTGTTGTATTGAGTTATAGTTCAATTAAGTGTCAATTTCATGCGCGGTTAACACTTGGCCAGTACAGCTGTTCAGTAACGACCAATAACTGGACTGGCAATCAACTGACACTAGTGAGTTCATACAATCTATGACTGGCCATCGCAACTGTCCAACTGCACTGGCCAAATATGAATCGGTCATTTTCAAAGTATTAATTAATTTTTTGTCAAACATTGTATCTAATCTTAAAATTTCGCAGACTTATTTTTGAGCATATAACTGTAAAAAAAACAAATTGAACTTCTTTATACTAAATTATAGCTAAAATTAGTCACAACTTTAATACAATATAGTAAAAATAATTACTTCTTGAGTATATTAAAAATAATATATTATGTTTTTCAGATTCATGGACCACCCGATGTCCCAAACGTCTCTGCCGAGCGCTCTGATGCGCTTCTACACAGATATTGAGACAACCGGCCAGAGTACAGAGTTCTATGACAAATTCACCATAAGATTCCACATTAGTATTATACTGAAGGGCATGTGGGAACGTCCTATACATAAACAAGTAAGTATACATCGATTCAGACTTTTTAACGACTCAAGGTCACTCACACATTCCTCTCCACTGTTACATTATGTTCCGCACAACGACCCGTACGAAATACCGAGCTGCCAAGTTGTTTGAATATTACTATACTTTAATAGCTTTCGCCCGCGACTCCGTCCGCGTGGAATAAAAAAAACAAAACTGAGTAGCCTGTGTTCTACCAGGTTATCTTCTACATCTATGCCAAATTGCATCGTGATCAGTTTTGGCTACAAACTCAATCAAATATCCATCCATACATCCATCCATCTAAACTTTCGCATTTATAGTATTAGTAAGATAGTTATCTACTCTGTAGTGTATTTCAATTTAAGTTTTAATCTTTCTAAACATAAATTTCATTTACCTTGTATTCTACAACCCAAACATTTGTATAAAACGGTAGTAGTGTATCTGGGGTTTTTTTTAAAGAAAATGGAAAATATAAGAACATGTTTTTGTGTAAGTTTCTGTACAGTATACGATATTTAATTTGCAGGCCATAGTGAAGGAGTCTCGCTCGGGGCGGCAGTTCGTCAAGTTCATCAACATGCTGATGAACGACACCACATTCCTACTCGACGAGTGTCTTACGGTTGTTATATATCTATACTAATATTATAAAGAAGATTTGTATTTTTGTATGTATTGAAATTACTTAAAAACTACTGGGCTAATTTCAAAAACTCTTTCACCAATAAATAGATACATTATTACTGAGTAACATAGGCTATATTTTTATTTTATTAAATATAGCTTTTGTTAGTTATAACATATAATAAAAAAGTATAGCAATATCGTGTTTTTATATTGACAGTATTTGAAACGTATCCACGAGGCGCAGGAGGGCGGGCCTTCAACTGACGTGCGCGCGCGCGCCCTCGCCCAGGACGAGAGGCAGTGCCGCTCGTATCTCACACTCGCCAGGTAAATTACATTATGTACTGGAAATGTTACTTTGTAGTCTATGTTTTTTTCAGACTTTGTTTTAAACTTATACAAAATTTCTTCCAAATACATGAAGCTGTTGTAGAGTTATGTGGTAACAAACATCCGTCCATCCAACTTCCGCATTTATAATTGTGATGTAATTGACGTGCCTATTGCACAGGGAGACGGTGGACATGCTGGAGTACCTGACGGTGGACATCAAGGAGCCGTTCCTGCGCGCGGAGTTGGTGGACCGGCTCGCCTCCATGCTCAACTTCAACCTGCAGCAGCTCTGCGGCCCCAAGTGCAAGAACCTCAAGGTACATTCGCGGAAAGTCACAGTGGTACACGTACAGAAATATTGCCTTGTGTAATACAACGAAACAAACTCCGCCCCTTCAATAAGTAGCAATGCAAATAAATAATAATAAAAATCAACTAATAAAAATTAGCTGTGTACCAACGACATAACTTTTTTTGTGTAAACACATTTAAAAACTGTCATATTGGATATTGTTTAGCGTTAGTCTCAATGTGTACAAATGTTTTTGTCTTCAGCATTTAAAGATGGAACACCGTCAGATTCCCTCTATCTCTCTCTTACACACACTCTTCGCATTCACTGTCTCTATCATATATATTTTCTATAAATAGCAAATTTTTAAATATGACATATCATACTAAGACCACTTCAGTCTATTTGTTTTTTTTAATTAAGACCTTAGAAAACTTACACTTGAAAATTTTACTGATGTACTCGATTTAATTAGTTTATATAAAAGCTGAGGGAGCACTTAAGTGAACATTAAATGTCTCTGAGTGCGGCTATAGTGTATTCGTGTTGCAGGTGCGTCGCCTTCTCGAATCTCCTTCCCAGCTCCTTTGTAACACTGTATCTCCTCCAAAATTCTTTCAGAATCCAACAAAACTCTTTGGACTTCTTCGAAAACATCTCGTTCTGTATCCGTGGGCGCTGCATTCTCGAAATCCAAGAATATATCATATCGAGGCGACGAACAACAATTCGACTCGTCACGTGCCAAAAGACTCAATAGTTTTCCCATTTTATAGAATTAAAAAATGATTTATTTCAGTATATTATAAATAACTCATTGAGGGCACTATCAGCATTGCCTGTATAAATTATGTATGAAAAGATAATAAAATGTCTTTTGAAAACACTTGTACGAATTCAATAACAATTTTTTTATAATCAATTGTTAAATTTTACAATTATTATAAAACTGAATTTACTCTTGCAACTATAAATGTGAAACACTTGCACGAACACCCGAGCACGAACTCAATTGACAGCTACTAAAAGTCTCACGCCGCGCCCGCCCCTGCCCCGCCAACTGACTTTTAACCACAGATAACTACGAAATTTCAGAACGAACACACCTTTTCTACAGATAACGAAACTGGGACCGTTTTTTTATTTGGATTAACTTCATTATACCGATTTAAAAAAGAAGGAAAGAGTGTGACTCTTTGAGGAAAACTGGCTTATTGTTTTAAGCCTCAGTTTTAGTTTAATGTCTATTCTTTTTACAAGGTATTAAAAGTCTGTCAAAATATCGTGAACTTACAGCGTAGAGTGCTAAAGTACTTTCTTTTCCATTTTGAAATCGAAAGAAAGTCTTTTAAATAGGCATTTCGGCGCTTTTAAATTATAGCAGCATCAATTTTATTTGCGAAAACACCATTCTTTTGAAGAGCACAGTGAGAATGAGACATTTCGTTTTCATTTCACCATTCACTTGTGAACATTTATAACTTGGTCCTAGATTATGCAACTTATTACTTATAACTAAGATAGGAAATACATTATCAGGAATAAAGATGGAGGGATGAGTAAGGGAAATTCAATTAAAGAAAGTTACCAGGCATTTATTTATTTATTATAATAATGTATAACATCGACACATTGCCATTAAACATACGAGTGTAATTTACAAATAAGATAGTCTCCCTATTTACATAATATGTATGTCTGTTTCAATATTTATTCTGTGACGTGTCTGGTAATCCGTACAATATTAAATTCACGTTTTTGCATTTCCATGGGCAAAAGTAAAATTAAAGTTGAGTAAAAAAATGATTATCCTCTATTAAAACTTTGAATTTCTTTAAAATGTATCTACAATATTTCACATTTTGATGAATAAGTATGTTTATAGGGTTTTATTTTGCACCATTACATTAATTTAAATATACCGCGTGCATCTATAAGAAAATTACAATTCTTTAGCTTAATTACTGTAAATATTTAATCATTTTTCAAATAGATACTTATTGATATTTGTGGTATTGAAAATTATTAATAAAACGTAAGTAATTAAAGTAAACGAAACCCAAGCAGTTGTTTATCCCGAACGTATAAGTAAAGTAAGTCTAGAATATTCAAGCCCCTGTATAAATTTTTCCCTACAGATTAATAGACAAAAGTGGACAGAGCAAGATTTTTTAAATTATCAATTTATTAAAACAATGATTACTACAAACAAAAAAAAAAATAATCTATGAAACTTATCAATATCTTAATAATCGTATATTTTTAAAGATCAGTCTAACATTCGATAAAAATTTACAACTTTAATTTCTAACGTTTCATATCTGATTAAGGCTAATCACCCTATTTTAAAAAAGATAAGAGGTTTGTAGCTTATTTCATTAATGACTAGAGTTGGATGCTTTGTTACAGCTTATAAAAAAAAAAAGAATTTTGTCTAAAACGTTCTGCCACAAAACACAATTGCTAATAAGAGTTTGATATTAGGTTAGAAAATTACGATAAGTTTTAATTGTAAGATTAATTAAAAAGTAGGCTTAAATCGCCAGATGTCGCGTTTGATGGAAATAAAATCATTATAATTTTATTACACATTACGTTACAAGGTAAGGTGATACATTTTTTCTCAATGATTCTAATTACTTAGATAAATGAAATAAGAATAGGGACACTAATATTAATATTAATAATTAAACGATTTTTTTACTAACATTCGAATCAAAATTATATTAAATTAATTGTAAAATATATTGAGCATTTTAACATAATCAACATGAAACCCCGCTTCTGTCACTAAGGTAAATCAAAAATTGAATGGGTTTGAAAACGTTATTCCCGCGTATTTCATTTCCAAATATTTATTATGTTAATTGGAAATGTGTAATAATTAAAATTGCTGATACTTCTAATTACCTTTACGAGTGTTTCTTCGCTAACTGCATTTTTTACATTTACCCTAACTTTTTACATGCATATTTTTTTGATTGTAGACATTTACTTTCAAGTCATAGATAATAGAGAAGGGAAAAGTGAAATGTACTTTAAAATGTAAATTTTTGTACAACATCGTTTAAATAGTAAAGACCTGCAAGCAAATTTAATTTTCATCCAGGTTCTTAGTCAAAACTTAGTATTCAATAATGGTATTAAATTTAGGATTCATTTTAGATACCCTAACATCTAATTAATATCTAATACATTAACAAAATATCTAAAATGAACGAATAAATTTTGAAAAGACACAACAGGAATGCCTATAAATATTAACGGAAAATATTAAAATACCCTACGTGAAGTTTACAATCCCATTCATGACACAACAATCAATTACAGTAATAGTTTGACCAGAAATATAAAAATCCTTACCATAATGCGGAAAAATATGCAACTAACAGCACATTAGAAAGTGTAATAAAAAAGCGATTGAAGCGCCCCTAGAATAGGATTTTTATATTCTTGGTTAAACAATAATACAAGTAACATCTACGATACCTACATTTGCTAAATTGTAGTCTTAATTATTTGGTGTAAAGATCCGTCTTATATCTAATTGAAAATGCTCAATCATAATTCCAATCGATAAAGCTCATTATCATTCTGCGTTTTATTTAGATCTTAGACGCGTTATCACACAAGATTGACAGACCAACTTATCTAACCTGTGAAACTTACCATAGCCCACTAGCGCCATCTATACTAACCAGTACCATATGATCATTTTCATCTTGTCATGTGTCATTTTCTATACATGGTCAGATAAGTCGATCCGTCTTTCAAATTCTTTTCTTCCTTCTTAATGATTGTCAACTTTTTTTTGAGTTTAGTATTTAGTACACGCGAAATAAAAAAGTTCCAAATTCTATAGTCATTAATTTGAATTGCAAAACGATAGCATTAATGTTTCATTTTGAATGTTACATAAAAACATATAAAAGTCAAAACATTTAGGCCACTAAAAAAGGATAGTTCTAAAAGTGCTGAGTCACATTTTTTCGAAATTCCTCTGTACTGTAATAAAATTGATTATAAAAATCACAACCGAATGAAATTAATTTATTTCTTTTACACTTAAGCAAATTTGGTGTTATGCAATACTCCATACCATCCACATGTTATTAAACAAGTTGAAGTATCAAAATAAAACATCGTTTAGATAGCATATGACACTTAACAAAGCATTACGGGCCATGTTTAACCTCAAAAACCAGATTTTTATTTACTTTTCACCTACATTTAAACAAAAGATTTAAGTAAAAAAATGTATTGAACACAGAAAAGGGTGAAACCGTCAGAAATCGCCCAAGTGTAGAAGTGTATCAAGAAAATTATTATTTATTGATGAAACAATAGAAAATAACCTAGGAGGATTAGATTTGCAACATGGCTGTGAAAGAGGACAATTGTTGACTCGTAAAGCCAGGACAGATTAAAAAGAGAAAAATCTATTTTATCTATGCTGGTAAAGCTTAGATAAAAAAGGTGTGATAAATTATCGAAAATATTTTAATGCAGAAACTAAGAGGAACTTTTCAATGAATAGATCCGAGTCTAGTGCTGCGATGTGCGCGGCGCGGCCGACGAGAGCGCTCGCGGTGTGCGGCAGTGCGTGCTGCACGTCGTATCTCACCACTGATACTGTGGACGAGCGCGAAGCGAGTGGGGACACCATGTTGTGCACCTGGAATACACGGAAAGTTAAAGAAGTAAAAAATAATAAAGGACTGGTTAAAATTGATCAATCTTCTAATTTTTATCAAAATTCTTTTCTCTTTTCCAATTTTCAAATTAGGCCAGAAACTTTAAGCCAGGTATAAGAAAAACAAGTTCCGCTGAGTTCCACGGAGAATCCGAAACACTCTTCTATTGCACTAGAAACTGGCCACCAAGGGGGTTTTAGTGGATATAAACCCCACATAACCCTGTCTTCCCCCCCAGAAGGCAGGGGGATCTTTAGAGGATTTCGCCTCAATACCAAAAAAAGACATATGAAAAACAAAAGCCTTAAATCTGTATCAACTTACCATTTCTCTATAAGCTTGACCTAACAACGAAGTATCTTTGGCGGCTGCCTTACAAAGCTCTAGTCGTGCGGAATGTAAGGGCACATATCGGTCCTGTCCCGAGCCGCAGAGGAGGATATGTTTGAACTGGTGTAGCTGACTTCTCTCGCTGAGCCGGTAGAGGAAAGACCGTCGAGGATCAGACGCGTCACGCAGCGATAATTGCAGGAGGGAACCTGATTTCTTAAGTTTCTGCATGAACCACATTCCTGAAAAGATGAACGATGCAGATACAAAGTAGAAGCAAGGGACATATCGTCGTTAAGTTCTAGTTCCACGGATGTCAAAAATAGCAACTTTTCAGGAGAGAGAAAAACTAATTTTGTAAAGATTCTATACTAATACATTGTAGAATACGTGTTTCTGATAAGCTAAACGATTCTCTAGCGAATGGCATCAAAATGTCAAAATAGCCAAAAAGTGACTAACATGGTGTTAGAACTTCAACGATATCTTGGATTTCTTGCTGTCAAAGTATATGTGATAATGTTGTCAAGTACGTATGCAAAAATAAAAATATCTTACCAGCATTGACTAGCCCACTAGAGTTGTACAATGTGCCTAAATGCGGTCCACTCAAAGAGAGAAACGTGTGTAGTTTTCCTAAATAAGGCTTCATCTGGGGCCTAGCGAGTGCAGATCTAATAATAATAGTGCCTAAGGAATGACCTACGAAGCTTATTCTAGCTGGTTCGCTCGAATTTTGAATGTGAGTTACAATTTCCTGGACAAGCCTGAAATGGGAGAAAATATTGAGAGTATTTTTCATATCAAAAATAAGTTATTTATATATTTTGCTTACCTGTCAGTCATTGTATCAAAATCTGAGAAAGTATCTCCTTGATTCCGTTCTGACATTAAAAAGTCGAGCCTGGCGCCTGGAAGACCAAGCTCTAAGTATGTTTTTACTAAACGTAGATCCGCGGCATTGCCGTCCAATCCATGTACGCAAATTATAAGATGTAAACCTAAAATTGGTTCACCATTATTGCAATTTCAATACAAAACATAAAATACGAAAAAAAAACTAAATTCTCACCCTCAGGATTAAACATCCGATATTCATCACTAATGTGAAAGTAAGGTAGGGAATTTTCCACTGGTGGGAAATCCGAGTATATGCCACCAGGATATTTTACGCTTTGTCTGAATTCTTCCCTGCATTTGATGAACAAACGTTCCGACTCTGCCAGCCCAAATATACTAACAAAGTTACTTTCACGTTGTTCTGGAAAAAAAAAAAGTTTTTTAAAATTTACATTAACATAATTGGTTATAAATGTTATTGCGGGTGTATTTAGTGTTAATTGTGTATTAAGTGCTACGAACTACTCATAATTACCTTTCTTATTTCCATTATCATTCCTAGAAGCAAGTTCTCCAGTGCTTTGACTTTTGTTAAGCGTGCTTGCTGTTGGCGCTGTTGAATTAACTGATTGATGAGGCCTTAATTTTCGCCTTTCAATAATCCCTGGTATATCAACAGCGTATGGGTTAGTAAACATTAAAAAGCAAAAGCGAAAAGCCCTGATAAGTATTATATTTTGCTTACCTTCGCATACATGGTACAGGGGATTATCCAGTTGCAGAGTAGATGGCTGACTTACTTTCCTCGAAAGTTTTGAAGGAGTTGAGGATTTACT
>JAOCNA010000004.1:6083269-6098907 GCA_026546675.1 Papilio helenus
TCCTCCGTCGATTAAGGGTAGGCAACGCTTCTGCAATTGCGGATGTCTATGGGCAGCGGTCGCTTCGCCATTTCGGCAGATTTAGGTGGCAGCTTGCTCGTTTGCCACCTTATAGTATATAAAAAAATAAAAAAAGCCCTATTCTTCTAGAGTGATTTAGTGGTTGGAGTACGATTAGTTAGACTAGATTAGGTAATCAATTATGTATTGCGATTCATGTACCTTTCTTACAGAAAACTGTAGTTTCAAAGAGTACGAAATAATTAAGCCTAATTACTTAATACAATATTACACCTTATTTTAATTGTTCATAGAAGATACATACTTTCCTTCTTACGTTAATGGATAGTAAAAATATTTACAATTAACAAAACACAATTCATTTTTAAGGAAATCAAAACTTAAGTAATAAAGTAGTATAAATCTAATGTAAATGTTCCTAAATAAAAGTAATTTGTGAGAATATTATTCCATTAATATATCTAAAGTCCGTACATGAGAACAATATAAAAGAATAACATTTCATCACTTGATCCCTTCGAAACAATGCGGCTAACAGAAAAACTTTTCTGTTTTCGAAGTCAGTTAAAAAGAGCTATCGTCATCAATTGTCACCTGTAGGCAATAAGCGGGAACAATAGCACAAACTTAGCAGTTACAAAGGTTCTTTTATTGGAAAACTTTTTGCCGCGATATAAGGAGTATGGAAAATAAAGTTGTTGGACGTGGTACAAATAAGACGTAACGGCCGGCCGATAGCGACCTCCGGTACGCCTTGATAACATCGAATCACTTAAGGGCTAGTATACACAACTTTTAGTACAGTTTTTTTCATCTCTTTTTCTTTAATGTTACAAAATATTCTTTGAAATTAACAACTCAATCTGCCTTCTGTGATTTTAGTATTGCATCTTTCGAGTGAATTCGTGTATAATCTAAATTCTGCTCTACGAGTGTCAAAGAAATTGAAACGGAACAGGTTTAATGTTTTTTTGATTCGCATTCGTACCTATCGTTGGTTCCTATTAAAAAGTCCCATACTATAGTTGTCAAAAGTAATGGAGCACAGATATAAAGCCGGGCGTCCTTTTAAAAATTCCGTTTGAATACTATCCATTAATAAACTGTGTATGAACTTACGCTATTGGAAATCGTTTTTTTTTTTAGTTAAATCAAAAACTATGCAAATATTTTCTCTTAGAACGATAACGTAACTCACACTCGTAACGAAAAGGAGTAAGCAGAAAGAGTACAACAACAAAATCACAAAGAAGACAGATAGACTTGTTTACATAGGGCATTTGTTTATAAAACAGATTTGAATAATGAAGTTTATAATGTTAATTACATTTAAAGTAACTTTTTATTTAATTCAAGATGTTTTCGCAGAAGTTTCTTTGCTAATGTTTATTATTTCGAAGAAAAGGCAAAGGAATTTTTTGCCCTACGGGTACTTGGTTGATTTTCTTAGAAACATCTCGACTGTGTAATCTATTAGAGATACTTTAAGTAAATATGGACTAAACTGTTATACTATATTATTCTTATAGCATATTTAATTGTAATAGTATTGATAAATAGCATCAAGTGACAAATTCAAACTAACATCTTGTCTTACAAAAATGAGAGTCAATACAAACACGCATTTTAAAATTTTAATGAGGAAAATAAACTCAGGTTTTTCTAATATCCTAAGACTTATCTATCTATATACATATAATAAAATTGGAGTATCAGTTTATAATATCAAAAGAAAAATTCCTGATTAAGGGAATATAATGTATTTGCGTTGCTGATAACGAAACTCACATTTAATTTTTTTTTTGTCTGTCTGTCTGTCTGTCTTCCGGGTAATCTCCGAAATGGCTGGGCCGATTTCGACCGGACTTTCGCTGGAGGATAGCTGACATAGACGGGCATATTATAAGCTACTTTTTTATCCTAATATTTCGTGGACGAAGTAGCGGGCAACAGCTAGTCAGAAATTAAAAGTCTTTTTACCCCCATATAAATTATGAAGACATAATCGGAAAATGAAACGATTCATGTTTGATTTTCAGAAACTTTGTATAAACAAAATTGTTAGTACCGTATCATCAAAAATTGTTTGCATTGTAATAAAGCTTTAATAACAGTAGAAACATGCAGCGAGCCGCGAGCGCCCGCACGCTCACAATTCTATTAATGCATTGGTTCATTAACTAGTTCGTGGGAAATGTTTCGACGTGGAAATTGAACATGTGCAACGGTGAGATAGACGCATACGATGCTATGAATTTTAGTAATATCTAAACAATGTATTGATTGAATTGTTATTATACTAACTACGGTAATCATTGAGCACACGTGAGGCACAATTATTTTTGTTTTAATTAGACTAATATTTCGACATCGTTGTTGTTTTTTTTCGTGTTTCAACCATCATAAAGAGATCATAGGCATATGAATTATAAACATTCCGAATAAAAAGTTTGCATTAAGATCAAAAAAAATTTTTTTTTTTAGAATTTGGCGTCAACCGGCCACGTTGTATTGTATTGTACAAATTCAATACGTTTTAAAGTAAAATTACATACAATTTACAAATCATTTGTTTACCGTAAAGGCTATAATCTCTTACTTTAATTGTGCAATAACCGAACAATGGAAATTAAATGTTTGGACGGTACAACATTCAGATTGTTTGTGTTATTAGATACAACGCAATTTCGCTAAGCATAATAGCGGTTATTGCCGATTACACGTAATGGCTACATATTTATCTATGCCGACCACAATGAGGTCTTATTTCTATTGAAGATTATATTTAATTATAATAACGCCTTGCCAACGTAACAATAATAATTTAAACGGTTCAACTAGCGGTACAATAAATATTAAAACAAAACGTAAACTCTTTTTTTCTAAGAGAATTTGAGAGAGAGAATAGACAAAATGTGTTTAAACAAATTCTCCTTTAGTGGAAATACATATTAAGAAATTGGCATTTCGTGTGCATTGGCGCATAGGAGTAAATCGGCAAAGTACATACAGCCGTTTAGGATTTTTATAAGCAACAAAAATTACAAAATAACAATTTAAAAAGTATCATTTGGAACTCATCATAAGCTTAGAAGGTTTATTAAATCGATAATAAAATTAATAGACAATTCAATTACCTTATAATTGATACTGGCGACATAATGAGAGGTGTAATATAAAAAAAAATATCGACAACGAGACGGGCTGTTCCCAGGAAAGATGACGGACGGGCGGCCATTATCCTGGGGCGTCGGTTATTGCGGCACAGGTCGCGACGTTTATATTGTAGGCCAGATAATGCCTGTTATTTAACGTGTTGTGACGTCACCACAACATTTAGCTCTATTTTTTGCCCGCGACGTCGCTTCTCGTTAGCGCTGATGAAAAGATCCATCCGATGTTTTTTAATATTACTTTGTATTTATGAAGAAAATGAGTCTGATTTTCTATTAGATTTGGATATTAGTTAAAAGGACGATTTTTGTTGGAAGGTGAAAGGAAGGAATGTAAGAAGTCAACAAACATATTTAGCTTTTTAACATTTAAATTTATTATAATAGCACAATAAGCAACGTATAGTTACAGTTAAGTGAAACGTTCTTACCACTGAAAAGTAAATAATGCGAAGTTCAAAATAGCAAAGCACATAAGCCGTCACAAATTTGAATCCTAATAAATATGCCACACTGGAGGTAGGGCGTCTCTCCTTCGACGGTTCGAACCACCGCCCGTTCGAATACATAAAGTAACGCAAGTGATAACGGTGCTCAGTTAGTATCTATGACTATGAAGTAAAACAGATATAAAATAAATTTACGTTTATAAGTATTTCGTTGGTTAAAATTCACGGTTAGTTAAAAAAATTTACTTCAATTCACTAAATGCTGAAAAAAATATATAGCGCTACTGCGACGCGGTTCCGCTCGTGTGGCATCTATCTATAGAGGCTTCCATTTCATCCGTCAGAGGCAAGCGGCGTGCGGTCGCTAGTGCTTCTCACGTTACCTGTTCAAAGAGCTCGGTTAATTTGATCCCCGAATGGTTTTGGAACTACACGAGAGTTTAACCTGTCGTTTGTGATGTGTTTAATGGTTTCAGGGTTCGTTTGTGCTCAGTTATTCATTTACCACTAGTGTAATGAATTCACTTTTCATCTGTAAGTTAAATATAATGTGCGTATCTATAACTTTAAAACAATTATTAATTGAAAATGTGATATTAAAAGATTTAAATTGCATTCCTCAAATACTTATTAGACTGGACTATTATGTTTGTGCCATTTATTTTGTTTAAAAAAAACTTACTGAAGTAGTAACAGTCATCATCATCATCACCAAGTTGTCCTTATCCCTACGGAGGGCCGGCACAGTATGTGCTGCTTTTCCATACAATTCTATCAGCCTTCATATTTGAATCCACTCCCTTCTTAAGCATATCCTCTTTCACGCAATCCATCCATACTTTCTTCGGCCTTCCTCTACCTTTTTAGCCATCCACATTCAATCTTAACACTTTCTGGTTTAGTGAAGTAGTAACAGTAAGATCGCTTCACTCCGCTTCACCGAGACTACGACTCGCGTAATGCAGAGAGATTAGGGGAGCTTTAAAGGTCAGGGGGTGCACGACGCCCCCGGCGGCGTTAACCTTTCTCAGCGTACCCTCGTACCTTAGTACCCGCAGCTCTGTATCTGTGCCCGCTTCTGTATCGATGACAGCATTTAATGAATCCCTCGTGGCATCGACGGGTTTTCAAATGCTATTAACTAGCTATGATTAATGCCACAAAAGGTTGGCGCGGATGATGGTGTCAGCTTTAATTGACTATTGAAAATTTCTTTACGTTACCTATTTACTTTTATGAAAGAATTGTAAAAATGTAGTTTTGTCGATTGTTTTATTATGAGCTCCATTCGCTGCATAAAGCTACTATCCGTTACTTTTTTAATTTACTTTTTAATTAATAACGCCTGATTGCTTGGGATTCACAATTCACAATTGGGGGTCGATTACATTTCTAAGACTCGCGAACAATGTCGTTTCTAAGCACGTGACATTTATTTAATCAATATCTACAATTCACCTTACAAATTGAGGTAAAGCTTATAGTTTTGTATTCAACAAATTAGCTGCTAAACTGCAATTGTTTTTGTAAATGATTTTTATTTTACCTTTAAATGTAGTAAAATTATTAAAAACAGAATTGAATAAAGAGTACTTTTATTGAAATTTGAAATATGGCAGTGCCGAATGTCGTCTACAGATAGAATACATAGATATTTGATCGCTGCTTTATTTGGTAAAGGTCGGAGGTTAAACGCTGGTTGGTCGATTGCGGGTTCAAGGAACGGTTTTACGAAATGCTTTTGAATTCGCCAACCCCAATTCACGCACACCTGGAGCGTATTTGTTTAGTAACTTCAATATTTATTGAATGGATTCGTGTTTTTGAACAGCCTGTATATTTTCGATATGTCATTTTTATCAAAATGGTTGTTATAAAACATTTCATTTATTCCTTTGAGGTCTTCATAATTAAACGGATTTTAATAGTCCGTCGAACGTGAAATAAATAATAAATAAATGGGAAAGTTTAGATGATTATTAGAGTTTGTAGCCCAAACGGCTGAACGGAATTCGATGAAATTTGGCATAGATGTAGATTACAATCTGAAAGAACACATAGGCTACTTACGTTTGTTTTTCTATTAAATTCCACGCGGACGGAGTCGCCGGCGAAAGCTAGTTTATTGATATTTTGATAAAGTCCACGTTTATAAGTGACATGCATGTTAAAATGTTTAATGACGAATTACACTTACGTATAATAAAATTAAAATCAGTACACTAGGTGCAAAGTTATATAGTGTTGTTCTTGTTCTTGTACAAGCTAGGTAGCAATATGCTGAGTGGTAGGTATGTTCGTCATTGTCATTCTGAGAACGGGCCCCGTGGCCATTGTCGTCTCGCTTTGCTTTCGTGCTTTGAGCACCAGAGAGCATACGAACTTTTATTGTATTTTTATTTTATCGGGCAAGTGTTTTGTTCTATACTGTTATAACAAAAGGTCAATATGTCTATTTTTGATGGGCATTGTTCGTTTGGATATAAAGAGGCTATTGTTTTACAACATATGGTATAGAATTTTAAAAATAAAGTTGGATTTTATTAATATTGAACTAAACTGAGTAGAAGATTTCGTCAGGATTATCTTGCTTTTTAGAATTTAATGAATGTACACGTATGTTTATATTAAATTATGTCACTGCGACTAGCTGTCACCCGCGACTGTCCGCGAGGATAAACAAAAAACTATATTAGTATCATAGCATCCGTTGTGTTCTTCCATACTATATTTATCTCTGCCACATTTCAATGTGATCCATCCATCTAAACTTTCGCATTTATAAATAGGATTTCTGCTACAATCTTTTCACGAAATGCATTTCTGGAGCAAAGGTATTGATGTCTCGTGAAGTGGTAAAAAGGTTAGAAAAGTTCGCCTTTGAAATGCGGGTGCTATTCACCAAGTATTACAATATTCAAACTGTACGACGGCTCGACGAAACCTTCGAAACCACGCCCACAGATAGGCTCACTCCGGATGAATGAACCTAGACTGGCTTTTGCTGCTTCCCATTCTGTGCATCTCTTTCCGTCCGTGGAATGTTTTAAATTGTATTCTCTGTGACTACGAGTGGTTTCTCGTGTTTTATTGGGAGCTGCCATTAAGTTTGAATGGCATTGTACACTGCCATGAAATCGTTACGACGAAACTATTGGTTTAGACTTCTAAAAGAAGGATTGTTTAATGTCTTTTCTAGTAAAAGCTGAAGTTATTTCTTGGAATTATGTTATTTAGACTCTTATAGTACATTGAAATCTCATATTTTAAAGAGATTTTAAAATAATTTCATTGCAGCGTTGGATTGCAATTAAAATATATTATAGCAGCGCATTTCCAATTTAATTGAAGCTTTTAAACTCCACTAGCGATAGCGAGATGGTTTTAAACGCTGAAATATTTCTGTCTCTTATTTTTATAAAATTTAGGTCAATTTGTTCGGCACTTTCTATATTGCTTATTGAAATATGCATCTAATATTTAATTTTTATTTAAAGCTCGCTACATACTTTCATGTATTGAGGCAGTGTTTTAATATTTTTGTATTGATTTACATTCGCTTAATAGAGATTATAAAATAAAATAATTCTAATCTAATTCCTAAACTTCCTACAGTGATAATCCCTAAAGATAAGTAGATACTAAACTTAGCTTGCATCAGAAGTGGTCGCGTATGTGTAAGTATTTCGCATTTAACTGCATTATCTTGAAAACTAAGGAAAGCTGCACACATCGATGTAATTTTATATACGTACGAATTTGATTTCGTTAACATTTAAAAAATCAACTAATATGGTTAAAGCTGATGTTAAAGTTAAAGATACTTCTTCCAATCCTGTGTTAGATAATTCATTTGAATTACTGTTCGGATCTTTGTTTCTAGAAAATAATCCGAATATTAAGAACATGTTACGTGGGTGCTTTCAAGAGAAGAGTGAATGAATACTTATTAAGTTAGCGCGTAACATCCTTCGACCACTTTACCACTTAACTACAGGTGGGATCGTGGTCAAGCGCTGATCTAAACATAGTAAAAAAAAAACTCAGCTGCTTTTCTATAAATGTGTATTGAATTTACTTTCAACGTATATTTTATCAAACTAAAATAGAACGTGTAAAAGTTTACCACTTGAAACTTAAATTGCGATCTGATTGCGCGGCGCACTGCAGTCGCTAGAGACACATTGTAATGATGGATGCGCCCGCGGGAACTGTCGATAGTCGTATTAAACATGATAGTGTAATACTATTACACAAAATAGGTGTTTAATGTATTTTTTATTTGTATTACATTTTTGATATGTTTAACTTGTAACTATAAACTCTTTTTTTGTGACTGATTAAACCTAAACTCGTTTATGAGTAACTAAAGTCGAGGGCTCCCTCAGAAGAATCGGCTCGGGCCGTTACTTCGTTGTTTTTACCGGATTGTTTTTTTAATTTTTTTATAAAGACTTCACAAAAGGACCGACATCAAAATAATAATGATGTATTGTTGTACCTACAATTTAGACATAACAGCTACAATCAGGGAGGTTTAAGTAATTCAAGGAGTTGTTTCGTTACTTTTTAGTGTGTTTTGTTTTGAAAATATTATGTTTTCACTATTGTTCAGTTGCAGTGAGAACGCGAACAGTAGTAGTAACTGTCGCAGTTCCAAAAAGCAACTGCGACAGAAGTCATATTGTTAAATGAATTTGCAAGGGAATGAGGGAACGCTCCCGACTCGTTTACTGGCTGATGAGATTTTTAACGAGCGGAAAGGGCACGACGGTCGGAAGCGCAATTTACATTTAAATTTTCACGACGACCAATTGCATCAATTGCCCTTATAATCACTTTATTACGAACTGAAAGTTTTAGAGCGTTTGCCTAAAATCTGTTTGTGCATACCTTCATAATTGGACATAATTTTTTTAATTACAATTTTAAGTTGTGAAGCCGGGTGTAGTTGAGTATATTATGCTAGGTTTTTGAAACACACTGAATATCCTCTGATTGACTCCTGTCAATTTAATCATCACATAACCTTAACTAATCTCGGTCCAAAGTTGCTAATTTTGTGCACTAGATGGCGTCAAAGTTGATGATATATTTTCAATACTCCTTTGTTCTTATACGTTGTGTAATGAGATAAATGAAATAATTCAAATAACTTTAAACCTTTATTGATTCTTAAAACTATCTTTACAGTTATCACTAAGGTAACTATTGTTTATTTACCAACTACGTTGACTATGGACGACAATGTCCGTTGAACCGAGCGGCTCAGAGGTTAACAACAAAGAGTAGATCATTAGGCAGTGATCGTTCAAACTTATTCTATGCACTGACATATCGATATCTGCAAGATCGGTTGATGCTTTGACGTGACAACTTGTGCTTCGTTCAAGTTCGAGTTTCCAACACTACCGGTAACGTCAATATGGCGAAAATCAAATAGGCACACGTCATCACGGCTTATAGCCTATCCAGTGGATTATAGAGGTCAGCTATTCTACGTCTTTAATGTTACTGTTTTCTTATAAATTGCATAAAAAGAGTATCTTCTGTTGTACAGAAAAATCTATATAAATAATATTTAAGAAACTTGATTATATAAATTAACAATAATGTTTTTGAAAATGTAATTGACAATACATAAAGAATTGTTTATATAATATAAGTTGCATATATACAAAGTACATTTATTACTACATATATTTTGTTGGTGGCTTAATATCACTTTAAAAGAATCATAAATAATTTCGATTACACGTAAAATATTAATTTGTGTACATAAATAAAGCAGGCAAGTTTCATATCAGTATTTCTTCAAAATTTATCCGAGCATTCTATTTTTAAAATGCATTTCTTACAAAGAAACATAAAAGGAGTTTAAATTACATTTGTAACAAAAAAACATTAGAATAAACGAATTAAAGACGGTTCAATTCACGTTGCTCAACTGAAGGGACCAATAATGGGTCTGAAACTAGTCGGTGCCGTCAACGGAAGATCAAACGGGAGTTGAACCGTCTTAAATTCGTTCAAGATAATGTCTTACGAATGTTTAAACATTAGAATGTAAAAAAAAAGTTGGTTTCTAGCACACTAATCTGCTATCACATTCAATACTAAAATAATAACCATCAATCCGTTCTTACTTCGCATATGAAGAATGTTTCGAAAGAACACGGCGAGTCGTTCCATTTAAGACCTTTGTCATCTCGGTTCCAGAGTTCCAAGCAGTTCTCTTCTTCACCGTTCTCGTATCTGAAGTTGTTAGGCTCTCCAGCATTCCAGTTAACAAAGGTAAGTGGTCGTCCATTAGCCATCCAGAAGAAGTTTCCCTCTTCGGCCAAGTCAGTGCCCGATGTCCAGAAGTGTTCACGTCCGTAGCCTGGAAAAATATTAACAGCAATTGTACACGAGACATTCTTAAATTTAACTGACACTAGACGTACCAGTTGTTCGTTTGAGAGAAACAGTGTTTGTTGGTTGCTTAAATAAAAAGTAGTCGTTTCATAAAGACCATAAACAAATGACAAATTCACAAAGTTACATTTTTTATTAGAGTGTTAATACTTTTTATTTTTTTTAAAAAATGTATACTGATAGGTAAACATACCCGAGTCTTTTACATATTTCTCTAGCCTGTCGTTTTCTTCTTGTGAGGAGATGGAGGCGAGATGCATCCCGTGGAAGCGGCAGTACTGCTGCGCTTTGAACCAGTTCGCCTGGAATGTTACAAATTTAAATTAGTACAATTGCAATGTTACAATTTTTAATCAGTACAGTTTCAATGTTACATTAATAAATTACTGTTGATATCGATTGCTGTACAACACTGTGAGTGTGCAATGTTTACGTAGGGTTCCTAAAATGACTATTTTCACAATGTTAAATGATTTACATATGTATGTTGTAAATGAAATTTCTGTTTAATCTTACTACATTAAATCTAATTTGACTTCCTAAATCCAAGAGGGCGCAACTGGAAATCCAATTCCTGTTCCCGCAATTAAACTTTGACATTTGTCAACGATGGCTCATTATTTTAACGATAAATTAAGGCGAATCTTGAAGAAATATCAGTTATTTTTATATCTCAAAAAAAAAATTAAATCCATTTTCAAATGCTTTTAATTAACTTCATTATCCGTATTTTATTTTTGTACGTTGTTAAAATAGCTTTCCTTTTTTACATTAATCGAATAGTTAAATATAGTCTTCGTCTGTTTCGAATTTAGTAACGGATTCCAACGAAGCGATTTGAGACATCGTTTCTCGTGCGTACAGGAAAGGAATGGAATAAGGCCAGAGCGAGGTTCATTGTTTCCATGTGACGTTCGTGTTGTAAATGATATGGTTTATTTGAACTTGACATGTTTTTTTACATCCTATCTTCGGGATAATTAAATGAAAAAGCAAAGTTATAAGTAGAGGGGAGGGTTTAATTTCCGTGAATTTACGTGAGATAATTGTCTTTGTTTAAAGATTGGAGAGTACTAATCGATATACATTGGAAAGATACAAGCAAGTAGCGCATTGTGGTTAGATTTTCCCCAAGATGGACAGGCAATCTAGGCATGCTTGCGGGTGCCGAATCACCAATGTGTAAGAGCTAGGCGGAATCGATTTCTGTGACTATCCCCAAAGTCTTCATACCTACGTAAAGATTTGTATGATTTTAAATGTTGAAGTTTGAGATAATCAATGTTTATAAATTAACTTGAGGTTTATTGCATTTTAATAGATATTTTATAAATAACATAAAGTTGACAAAATTGTCTATTCTACGTTAGTAAACGGGCATGTGCTTTTTGTATCTTCCATGCATAGCAACAATTTTTTATGTTACATTTAGGAAATTATTCTCTAAGACTGTTCTATTATTTTCAATGTGTACTTACATGCTTTTTTGTTTTTTCCAGGTACGCTTCCGGACAGAACCATTTGACGGACTTCATTGGGATGGAGCCGAGTAAAAAACGCAAACGACGAACATCTTTCACGCCTCAAGCTCTTGAACTACTCAACGCACATTTCGAAAGAAACACCCATCCTTCAGGTAGATAGGCGAATAATAGTTTTTAAATCTTTAAATATTCCATTAATTTAAAAGAAGGCAATGAAGAAAAACTTTTGGTTGCTTCTATTAGCTTCGCTACTCTATGACAGTTAAAAACCAAATTAAATACGAGAACAAAAGAAATTGATCTTTGACACTTCCTCATGTAATTATTATTTTAACTTATTTAATTTTGTACTATTCCAGGCACAGAGATCACCGGGCTGGCGCATCAGTTAGGATACGAGCGGGAAGTCATCAGAATATGGTTCTGCAACAAGCGCCAAGCGCTCAAGAACACTGTTCGCATGATGTCCAAGGGAATAGTCTAAACCGTACAACAAAATCTAGCAAATTAATTCCGTTACACGACTATAAGAATGAATCCGGCAATAGTGATGGGCAGTTTGTTATATCGATAGTTTCGCTTCAAAAAGCACGTAGGTGTTTACAACGTGACACATTTTATTTTGCAATATTCTTAATAATCCATGTTCCCTTCCGATATATCGTTTTAATCAACATTTGGCCTTAACACGAATCAGACACGATTCCAGCCAAGGTAATAAAATAAGTTATGATTTTTTTTAAATAAAATGTAATTGTTAAAATACAATTTTCGACTGATATTCGTCTCGTAGATACTTTTACAATGATATGAGTGGTATTCGTAGTTTATAAAGATAGTTGTTTAGTACAAAGGCAAACGACAGTCGCATTGTAATGCACTTATGTAACCAGAATTGATTTCAAACTGTTTTAATGTTACGACTATAACGATGTTTAGGAGTGGAATCTTATTTACGGCATTTAGCCTCGAATTCTTATTATATAAAGCATAAGGTCAAAATTCCTCAAAATTGTGCACATTTATATGTTTTATTTTATAATATTATTTGTAATATAATTGCATTTTGTAAATAAGTACAATGAAAGTCTCGGCGTCAATGCGAAGTAGATGATAGACATTAATTTATTTGAATACTCTTGAGTTGAATTCGTTGTTGTTAGTGAATATCGCACGATAGCTATAGTATACTATGAATGAAGTAGTCGAAATGTCTTGTATTAGTGGCTTACTGAGAGTTCTTTCAACTGTTTCTGTTAATAGATAGGCATGAAGCGATATTATGTATAGATTTTATTACTTGTATTGTGTCGTAATTGTAAATATTGTTCACGTATTTTTAGTTCACTAAAACGTATTATTAATTTTACGTACCTAAAATAGGTAAGTCCTAGCTTCTTAAGATATTTAGTAAACATTCAAGTTGGGTTTCTGTTGCTAATAATGGTTTTTTAAGCGATTAAAAGTTTGCCTTAATTTGAAAAATTTGCAAATTGTTTGTTTATACTATAAGGCATTTTTAAAACGAAATACATGTAACAGGAGGTCTTCACACATCAAACGAAATATTTAGCGTGCACATTTTTTGAGAGGTTACAAATTAAAAAAAAAACTATTAAAATTACCTCGCATTTGGAAAGTAGATTTTGAAATATTATATACAAATAGAGTTTTGGAAAAAAAATTAAATTATATATTTATGTTTTAAATCCTCGAAAATTGTGCACACTGAAGTTATTAAGTTTTGGAAACTTTTTTTAAATAAATATTATCATTAAAAGCAATAGAATACAAATTTAAATAACATATAGACGTGACAGGATTTTGTTTCGAACTAATATAACTTAGTTGTAAGTTTTTCTTTACAGTTTGTATAAATATTTAAGTTGTAAAGTGTAGGACCTGCTGTTAAGTGCATTACGATAGTGATAAGGCTGTATATTAACGTATGTTAATGACCAATGAAAACCAACTTGTGATCATTAATATTTGTACTGTTACCTACTACTGTAACAAGAGTCGTTAAAAAATAATATTATAAAAAAATTGAACATATTTTTCGGCTGTTGAAAAATTGTAAATACAATATTAAGGATAATAAAAAAACTATTTGGATTAATATTTAGGAAACAAAGGTGAAAAAAAATATTATCGAAATTTATATTTTCAAAAATTATTACAAATGCAAAAAAATGTGTATTTAATGATAAAGAAAAATTGAGGAATGTTCGGCCATAATCTAAATTAATGATGTAAGAGAACGGGATTTTTTATCGACTACAACACACAACACACAACACTACAACCACAAGCAGTAAGGTAAACAGACAATCGACATGTGTGACGCGATGTTGCTGTTATGAATATGTACTTATATTTATGGAATCAGGTTTTTTTTATAAATATTTTCTGACCTTCGATATTATCATCTTCATCAAATCATTTTTTTGTTTAATTTTGCGGCAAATTTATCTACGTAGAAGTGAGAGGTGTATCAGAATCCGTTGTCACTGCCTACCCCGCTGGGTCAAGGTTATTTTTAACTTTTACACGTAAAGCCCAAAAATAAATAAATGTGACAAAACCACAGCCGTTTGTAAACTTCCCTCTTTCGCGGTATCGGTAACTTATGCCCCAAATACTGGTTTTTACCAGTTATTGCCAGTATTTTTATAGAAAAACCGCTCGTATTACAGTCATCTTTAGATAGTGCTTAAAATGATTTCTACAAATTATAATACATTAGAATAAATAAGAGTAAGCATTAAATAGTCTTTGCCATTCAATATGTTAAGATACTTGTATTGCCAGTAAATAAAATTAAAAAGACCTGATTCCCCACAAACATTAGCGTAATAGAACGAAGCATAGAATGCTAAGTACAAATAATAATTTTAACGATAAAACTGCTAGTCCCGTTATGATAAAGCTATTTTTAAACAAATAACGAGGCAAAATCGCGTCGCACCACTGGTTTTCATGATCCGCATGTATAATCTATAATAAAATAGTTTAAAATACAATTATAAAGGTCTATTACACATAACTTCATCTGTAACACATATTCAAACCAAACAGTAACAATATGTATTAGTGTATTAATTTTTTTCTTCCTGTAACGGTACCGAATGAAAGACTATGGCTGCTGGTTTACGAAGAGGGGGTATAATACACACACAAATAAACTATTCTATACAATATATTACTCACTTATTTAAACACGTTTAAAACAAACGTACAACAGTCACATAGATATGCGTTTACAAATTAGAAAATGTATCCTTTGTCGAGCATACTTGATGTCATCTGAACATCCTCAACATGTTTAGTGAAAATTCTGACCATTCACAGTTCATAAAGTAGTTGAGAGTTTGTTGTATATGTTTACTATTTTTATACTTAACTCGCGTTCTTGCACTCGCAGAATTTGAAATAAAGAACGTTTGATTAGTAAAATTAAAATAATACTAAAAAAAAAGTTGGTTTCTTCTTTGGTTTTGATTATTTTAAATAAAACCATCAATGATTTGTCGTCTATCAGGTTAGATAAAGTATTTGATTAACTAACATCGAAATAAGTTAAATGTTTATTAATTATTTATTTACATATTTAAAAATTGATTATGCGCAGTGCGAAAGGCGGGTTTATTACCTAGAAGCATTTTCTACCAGACGACCGACTATTAAACAGAAAGTTATGAAGAAGGTGGAGAGCGAAGAGGGAGATGAGAAGAGATATGTTACATAAACATCATATAAACAAATATATGTACATATATTTACATATATTAGAACTACTAAACATACTCTTTACGATAAAAATTGCTAATACTATAATAAAACAAATCTTTACATATTTGAACAAATACCTAAAATATATTAATATACATATTGACATGTTAGGGATTAAGAATTAAGATTTGTATTCTTTATTTCGATTTATTATATTTTCAATCCGATATATATATTATATAACATAACAGAAACAAACTGAACAAAATTATAAATTTTATACAAATGAGTGTTGTCTTTTGAGAATTTTAGATAAAATTGAGAAAAATCATTGTCTAGTCTAGTCTAGTCTTGGAGAAATT
>JAOCNA010000004.1:6214514-6224795 GCA_026546675.1 Papilio helenus
CATCTTCCCGAAATCTGGAATTTTTCTTTTGATATTACAAACAGACACTCCAATTTTATTATATGTATAGATTTATAAACATTAATTAGTATTTTAGTTAATTTCAACGACAAAACTTCGATAACAATTAACAAAGTCATTGCGAACGTGCAAATTAAAATAGCTGAGCTCCGGCGACACTTTATGAACTAGTCGACGAGTTTTAAATTTCACTAACGCAATATGAAAAGCTGAACTAAAACTCTTTATAGCGTTAGACTTTTGTTACCTGTACTGTTCTTATTGTATTAAACTTTCCTTTAGAAATTACTCATATTTCTATATTAAGTCTGCGACTAGTGTAAAATCGCTTTTCATTGTCTTTTACGATTGTATTTTCGGAATTATAATCAACCTCTTTGGTGGCCAAGGAGTTGTTTACTCATTATCAGAAAGTTAATACTGGCCATTAAGAATGTTGCACATTAAGTTTATTAAAAAAAATAGTTACATGAAGATAAAAATAGCTGATAGATTTTACACAACAATAGTCCGCTCTGTATTAGATATCATTTATGACGACATTCGCCTTTACTTCAATATATTCCGTCTCTACAATTAGCATGCGACGATCTATTTTGGTCACTACATTCTCACGTGGAATTGTCATGTATGTCATCTACACTGGTTACTGTCCTAGATATGGTATTAACAGGAACACCGGAATTACTTTGACAATTATAACATACAAATTGAGACTCTAACACAATTCAATAAGAATCATTTTGTAACGTACACATAAAACCTTATTTATGAAACTACTATTTGGGAATAAGTAGGTTTGCACTTAGTTAATTTATAAGGAAAGTTCTAGATTGCTAACATGAAAATTAGAATCCGAGCAAAAGTACGGATTCTAATTAAGCAAGAACTTAGCATATTGAACCTCTATTACTTGTAACTGTAGCTATTTTGTTAGAGGTCACTAATCTTATTACGTTTGCGTCGTACATTACTTAACAAGCGTAAAAGAATTGATCACCCATATTTGGGTAACCACATTTTATCATCATATTGTTATTAAGATAATAAAAATAACTACCTTAAATAAAAAATCATATTGCAATCAAAAATTCAGTTAGATTTCAAAGATTGACTGATTTTGAACTTTCCTTTTTCAGACGCCACTTTAAGAAACAGGGTAATCCTTAAAACACTGTCATAATTCCCATATTTTGCCTCATCTTAAATATAGACTTGTGTAATAAATGTTCAGCAAGAAATTAAAGATAATCCTACGCTCTACAAAATTGTTTTAACAATACTTGACTTGGTTTTAAATTCATTTGCTCTTAAGATACGATATAAAGTAAGGAAGAAATTGTTTTTCAAAGGAATTCTTTTGTTCAAACATCTCGTATTTAATTTCAATCTTAGTCGGACAGGTTCTTAAAAGTAAATTAATATTACGTTTGTCGTACTCGGATATGAGACTGGAACAATTTGGACAACAAAGTAAATTTAATAAAAAATGTTGCGACTATTTAAAGGTCGAAATACGAAACATGTTTTTAACTGGAAATTATACTTGAATTTTAAATTACGTTTTTATTTATTTGTTATTCTTAATTCAAATTTATTTATGAGTAATTTTTATTTAACAGAAAAAGACTCGGGTATTGTTCTTGAATGTGTTTGTAGATTAAAAAGTATGGTTTCATTCTTACGTCAATTAGCCTTTTGTACTAAGTCTAAAGACTAAGTACTAAGTTGTTGATAGTATCGATAATAGAAATAACAAGAATACGTAGGTCACCTATCAACTCTATCTTAACGTGGGTTCATATTTAAATACCGTTGTACAAAACTTTACTTAGTAAAATAAACAATTTTAAATCTGAAACATTTTCAGCTATATATTCTTTAAGAATCAGTTCAAGTTAGCAATGAAGATTAAATAACATTAAAGTTTTTCACTTAGTTTTATATCTCACAAGCGTTTACCCTCAACTTCGTCCGCGCGGAATTAAATAAAAATTTGTAAAATAGTCCATATACTACCTTCTTCCAGATTATGATATTTATCAGTAAATCCGTTTTGGAAATACATAGTAACAAACATACAAATTGTCGCATTTATTAATATGTAATATGACTACTGTGAAATCATTAAACTGTTGCGCGTAAATTCACAAAAGTAACAAAAAAACATAATGGCGATAAACGCAACCTGAGGTGCTAACAGCGCGGTAAAAGATCAGTATTGCCCTATAAAACGTTACAGCACGTTCCTGTCTTGTTAGCTCGAAGATGTATATAAACGTGGGTGTGTCCGTATATTAGTTTCAACGGAGTGCCCATAAAACAAGGATGTTCGAGTGGGTCCATTATATTACGCTTTCTTAGCGTTAAAAGGAAAGTTTAGTAGTTTGAGACATTTTCGGCAATTGATGAGGACAGGCCGTAACTAGATTTATAAGCGTTTATACGAGACAAGCTGATTTTAAGGGTATTCAGGGAATCGTAATTTGGAATCTTAATACAAGATTTACTAAGAAATCAGAGACGAAATTATGGCATCAAAACATTAACAACGTTGGTAAACGTCGTTCTCTTATTCGAGTGTTCTTTAATGTCTCCTCGTACAAGAACCACATATAGACTCAACTTATTTGTCTCCAGCCATGAACATCTCAATGCAAGTGGTGATCGTGGTGGCGGCGGTGTGCCTGTGTCTCGTAGACGGCGCACCTGAAGGCCGCATGACGCGCAAGCAGCAGCGACCAACCCGCGGCTTCAAGAACGTCGAGATGATGACTGCTAGGGGCTTCGGGAAGCGCGACCGACCCTCTGCCAGGACTGAACGTAAGTACCAAGCTATAAGCTAGCTCTACACTGTTGTATTCTCGAGTACTACTTCTACTATATACTATATCATCATTATGTGTTTGGAGGAGGCACGTGTCTCTTGCTCAATATAGAAGACATGGTCAACTGTTTGGAATCCTTTCAAGGTTATCTGGAATAAGGTGGTCTTACACGAAGCTAATTCTAAGATTGATCTTCTATTTAATCACTACAAATTCGGTATTACTAAAACATCACCGCCTTTGTAATATAGCAGAATTTACATACGTTTAAGCCACATTAATATTCATCGAAATTGCACCACATAGAAACTCATATTGTTCATACTGAGGAGATAATGTAATAAAGCAAAACTTTGTTGATAAACGATTACGTGGATAAGACCTATGATCCCTACATCGAGGTTTAGAATTTTTAAAAGACTTTTAACTGGATGAATTGTATCTATAAAAGTATTTTACAACATTAATAATAACAATGTAGTTATATTTTAATCAATTACAGGTTTCCAAACTTTCTAAACTGATTGATGATATTTCGAAATATCTGATTATTAAATTTAAATATAAACAATGGGGGAGTTTCAGAATGTTTACTGTTCAATTTTATATTAATTTAAATAGACGTTAATTCAGTTAGAGGCGGCCTGCATCTTCTTGTTATTGTTACGGCTTCCTCGGAGGTATTTTATCAGAATAATCTTATTACGGGCCAAAGTTTTAGGGGCAAATTGGTACTGAATTGATGGAAAGTGAATAGATACATAAATACGTACATATTATACCTTGATATTTGTATTTTATTGATAAATAAGTAGTAGAAATGATTTCTACGTTTAAAAATGTGAAAGAAAACAAAAGAATAAATATTAAAGAACGGAATACCGCTCAGGATTGTAGAAATATATGAAAATTGTTTATGCTTCAAATACATTTTTTGCCTCAGGGAAATTGAACCATTACATCTGACACTACTTATTATAGTAACATTAAGTTACGAAAAACAAAAGCGAACTATAATTGAACAATAGTGGTTTCCCAGATATACCTGACGGCAATAACCGACGTTGATAAAAAAAGAAAAATGTAACAAGACATCTATGGATCATTCCTTGTATCTACGTCACATTTTTCATGTGAAATTTAGCGGTATTTTTCTGTTATCTTACTTCATGCTAATATTATTAATGTGAATATTTAGTTGGATGTTTATTAGAGTTTGTATCCTAAACGGCTGAACGGGTCTTGATGAAATTTGGCATAGATGTAGAGGATATTCTGGAAGAACACATAGGCTACTTACTTTCGTTTTTTTTACGCGACACGCGGTTGAAAGCTAGTTTAATATAAATCATTTTAAAATGTCACTTATGCAACGCTATTTTCAAATAGTACTCCACGGGCATCCATCTTGTGTCAAGCTAAACTTGCATTAACGGTAACTAATGGGACGGAAAATGTATTATAAATTTTAGACGAATTTTATAAGTTTAGATTTCAAGTTTTGTAGTTTTCACTTTGAAGTTAACAGATTGTCATATATTCTTTTCAGTAGGAGTTGTTTACAAAAATCTTCTATAACTGCCAATAGATGTATATTCATAATAATAGCGTAGATTTTTTTGAATTACAACTAACTTCTCTTTTGATTTTACAATTGTCAAATAGTCAATAGTCATCAAAAACATGTTCAAGTAAGCGCCAATGAAACAAACACGACTGAAAAGCCTTATGAATAACTATTGACTGTCTTTCCGTCGATATCATGGTCGCATTTCATTTGTTTTTATTGTTGATCTCAATTAAATTGATTTCTAAAGGCGACGTTGAACATCAATCATCATCGGCACGCGCGAGTCGCGGGACGCCCACATTTAAAAGCCCCACGGTCGGTATAGCGAGGGATTTCGGAAAAAGAACACCGGAACTGGAACTCGAAGGTATAGAAAGGTGTAATTCGGTTTCCGGCTTTGATTGGACGATCAATTTGCTCGGGAACTGTGGAACTAGCAAACAGTTCCTATACGGGGAGCTACATTGACAGAGGAATCCCTCCGACGGGCCTTTTATATGTTGCTTGTGTTGAAATCAAATTTACTTCAAGTGAATTCTCAATACGATGGAGGTTTTCTGCTTCAAAGACGATTTATTGGTTACTTAGCCACTACGCTGCATGCATACGTTTCAAAATCAAATTGAAGTTGGAAAATGCCATTGCTGTGTGAACTGAAACATTTACAAATGGTTTTATTTTATGTTTTACATTTATACGTTAAAACTTACGTTTGAATGGACTATTATATACTTGTGGAGTTCGTCATCAACCTGCCCTTATCCCTACGGGTCGGCACAGTATGTGTTGCTCTTCCATACATCTCTAAATCCATCAGATCCGAATTCACTACCTTCTTAAACATATCCTCTTTCCGTCCATACTTCCTTAGGTCTTCCTGTATCTTTGTAACCATACAAATCTACTTTGTCTATGTCCCCATCGTGTTACTCGCTCTCGTACTTGTGGAGTTTTTATTATGTGAGAATATTTAAAGGCTAAATAATGTAATGCCAATTTGACTGGTGAAGATTATATGCTACAACACTATTACTGTTACATAATGGCAACATACTTGTGGCGCATTTATACAGTTTATTATTATTTTATTAATGGTAACATTACATTATACAAGATTTAAAATCTAATTTGAAAGAAGTGAAACAAGTACATTGCCATTTTCAAATTACTGTCTACAAATTACACCTATTTTTATACAAAAACAATTGAACACTACTTAAAAAACTTAATACATTTGTCTAGATAACTTTGACGCACCACGCAAGATATTTAGGCCCAAGACTAAGTTAATGGTTGCCTCTGATTTTGGCAAAAGGAGCGGTTACGATGATGTTAATGATGAAGGTAATTTAAAAAAAATCAAACGCTTTGACATATATTCGAAATTATAATGCTTTTACTTTTAAGCAAAGGAATCTTGCTTGAGAATTTAGATTCTAAATATTATTGTTTTCAAAGTAATAAATAAGGTAAAACGAATTCTAACAGAGGTGGAAATAAGAGTGACAAGGGGCACTTTTAGGCCCAATTCAAATATACTTATCGCAAGAGGCCACGGCAAACGAGATGAGACACGACGCGGTCGAGGTAAACCGATTATTGGAGATGATTTTGAAGCCAATATAAAGGACAAACACCCACGTATTGGCGATTATTAAATATTTGTTTTCGTATTCAGACCTATAGATACTGTACACATAACCAGTATTTATTTAATGCATTACATGTCAACCGAAAAGACCCCAGGGACCGTCTTCATAACCTAACACGAAAGGTCCGCTTCGGTAAACGTCAAACAAAACATGAAATACAAATCCTACATATAAAATGTATAAAGGCATAATATATAACATAACACGAACTCAATCTGTACAGAGCATTTTAACAGCGTTCAGAAACACGCCTCTCGCTGAAGCTTAAAGCAGTTCTTGTCTTTAGGTGCTTGTCTCTTCTATGAAGTTATTAAAGCTTTGGTTACAATGTATTTCTTTCACTCCGTATAGAACTGTAATGGAGGAATGCGATAATAAATATATGAGGTGACCTTTTGTTGCGAACTTGGAAAGAACAATCAATGACAAGATTGTATTTAGTTAAGCGCTTTCAATGTGTGATGAGGTCTTAAGAAATATTGAGACCGAAATGTTGCTTGTTACGTATTGTTGTATCTTTATACGAGATTTGAGTGCTGACAATAACTCATTTCGGGATCTATATAACGTTGAATGCGTTCTTATATTAATATGAATTCCAGTGTACGGCTTGGAGAACATCTGGGAGTCGCTTGAGAATATGCCGGAGAAGGACAACCAAGAGAACGAAGAGAAAGTTGTTGAAAGGTAATTCAAATAGAACTCTATTCTGTTAGTTTTTCTATATTTCACTAGCATAGGTTTTCATTGTGCAAATTTTAACAAATTAAAAAAACACAAAGCTCAAGTTTAGGTAACTATAAATTTATCATATCTAGATTATAATGATTTAAAATGACCCTGTGAACTTGGTAACTTAGTTTTTGGATGCCTTTTATTCTAAATTACATAATGAACTTATTACTTAACTTTAGTTTGTTAAGTTTGACTTTAATGTGTACTGTCATATTTGAATGATCGATACGTAATTTGACTAATATTATTTAGCTCATTTCAAAAGATTTAGCAAAACAAAAATATCTTATTACTCACCAACTTTTAAATAGGATAGTAACGTTAAGTAAAAGATGTCTCAAAGTTAACAAACTTTTAAGACAACGAGCAAAGTTCTTAATCTAAGTAGATTGTATTACAAAACAAAAAACAAGATTAAAATGTTGATATGAGAATTTAATACGTCATGACTTTCGTTTTATTAGAGCTTGCACCTGAATCTAAATTATCGAATAACTGTGTCTGTGTCGTGCTTTGATTCCTATGAGCTTAGGTGCGCACACTACTCGTTTTTTAGTTATGCAAATAAACAGTTGAATGAGCTGCGAAACAATCGACAATCGCACAAGAGTTGTGTCATAGTTTAGTCAAAAGTATACGCCCTCTCTTCATGTTCTCGTGAGTTTCTACTATCCAAATAAATGTACGAAAAACAATTTAATCCCTTGATGACTTTTTAATAAATTGTCGGTAATGGTTACCTTTTACAATGGAGATATCTTTAATACCTTTGCATGAAGTGCACAATAATAAATAGGTTCATTCTTTTACTATACACTATATTTTTTACGATCGAAGCATCCCAGTGGATTGGTTCGTGAATGAAATGCTGAACAACCCGGACTTCGCGCGATCTGTCGTGCGAAAGTTCGTTGACCTCAATCAGGTAACAATACAGTTTCATTAAACTTTGTAGTTCTTTTTATAGAATATATTTATAACATTTTTCCCATCTGACAACCCTAGCAAATGAAAAAAAAACATAAATGAATCCGCACTGGACTCCTGTGATTACTAGGACATTGTCCTTTAAATGCCTTCTAAATTCATCCTAATTAGATGCCACTGGCAATCATTTAAATTTGAATCGCGGCAACAATCATAAACATAGCAATTAAGTTAATGTGATTGGATAAAACATGCCAATACATAGTGTAGTCTAATTATCAATTCGATTGCATTAAAATTTGATATCACTGCTTTTGTTTGATATACTTAAATAAAAATACACGGTGACCTTATTATTGATAAATGTGGTTACATAGTTTTTGTCTTTTTATTAATGAATATTCAGCTTCATCATGTTTTTTATAAATTAACCTAAACGATAAACATCTGACAAATATGGAGGGTTCTTTTACGTGTGAGAATGAATATCTATATCTTATCTATATCTATACATGTAATAAAATGGGAGTGTCTGTTTGTAATATCAATAGAAAAATTCCAGATTTCGGAAATATGTATTTGCGTTGCTAATAACGAAAATAGCAATTAAACATTTTTTGTCTATCTGTCCGCGTTTGTTCCGGGTAATCTCCGAAACGGCTGGGCCGTTTTCGACCGGCCTTTCACTGAAGGGTAGCTGACATAGACAGGCATATTATAGGCTACTTTTTTATCTTATTATTGAAAAATAATAACGTAACCTATGTACTTATGTTTACTTCTTAATGTTATGAGGTTTTTTAATGTTTATTTATATTTATAGTAATAATTAGATAGTATGACTAATGTGGAATATAATTTCAGGATGGCGCCCTCTCCCCTGAAGAGTTACTTAGAAACGTGGTTTAAACAAACGAACATGGCTAGTTAATTCTCTATATTAAGTTTATGATCTATTACTACTATGATCGCTTTATTTATTGTATAATTTGATATATTATATTTACGGTACTGTGATATGAATAAATAGAAAAAAATATACTATGAATGATTTGAAAAAAAATGCAAAAAATTATTTAATTTAAAATTTTCCTCATTGGACTAAAATATAAAATTTCTCCTATAATTACTGTAAATAGTGTATTTACGATAACAGGATTTTAAATGAAATTTTAACGTTGAGAAAATTGTCCATAGATTATAGTCTATCCTAAGATATGTCTTTAGGTTGTTTTTTTAATTTACTTTTTAATATCTTCTGATGACAAAAAAGGATCTATTACTTAAAAGATTTTATTACCATTAAGAGATAAAAGACTAAGGTAGTAGATGTTTTTAATACTAGCTGTCTATTTAGAGAATTATAAGTTTTCTTCTCAAAGTTTAATAAATATCTTGATGTTATAGAGTATATTTAAAAAGGGGAAAGGCATTATTCTTTATTGAAATATGAAATTTAAATCTAGGCTGGGACTTTCATTGTATTTAATGTCAATTTAAAATTAAAACATAGTATTTCAAATCTAGCTGTTTATCACTCTACATACATACATAACCTCTACTGTTTAGGCTAATTATTCAAATACAGTATTTGGATATTAGATTACTTAGTTGTTATAATGTCAGTTACGATATAAAATAAATCATCAAGTATCGAAAAGTTGTTTTGTTTCCTTCACAATATCCTGCCTCCTACCCTTACTTCTAGTTAGTTACTGATTTCCTCACACCACGTACTAACTACTAACTGAATGCTCGTCTTATAACATGTTACATTACACCGCGTAACATCAGTCAGTACGCACCTTTAGACATGCAACATAGCCTTAATACCTAGATAATGAAATTCAAAGATATAAAAAGAAGGTAAAGCTTTCGAACAAACTATTAATTATGAAACAAATCGCAGATGTAAACTGACTTTAAAAAACATTTGAAAGTTATCCGTACAGAGTTCAACAATGTTTTCTAATAACAAAAGTTGTTTTTATCTATACTAATATTACAAAGAGGAGAGATTTGTATTTTTGCATTTATTGAAATAACTCAAAAACTACGTGGCCGATTTTAAAAAAACAAAAGCTACGTTATTAGTAATTTAGGATATATTTTTATTTTCATGCGGACTAAATCACGGGCAACAGTTAGTTTGTTATATTTTATATTTCTATAATGTTAATTCGTATTATAACAAATTGATTGATTATTAACATCCTCGAAACTCAAAATATCTAAAGTTATCTTTAATCAATGTTAGACAAGTTGTAAACGATTTTACTAAGCTAGGTTACCACTTAATTTATTAGTTCGTGCAAATTCAAATAAGTACTTAATAGTAAAATATTGAATTCTATTGGTATTCAATAATAATAAAATTATAATATAAGTTACTAGCAGTGGCTCGCGACTTCGCCCGCGTGAAATTTAGAAATTAAAACAGACATAGCTTTTTAATGTTAAAATAATTTTTGAAATCGGCCCAGTATTTTTTGAGTTATTTCAATACATACAAAAATACAAATCTTTCCTCTTTATAATATTAGTATAG
>JAOCNA010000004.1:6232498-6245384 GCA_026546675.1 Papilio helenus
TGGTTGACTTCACACATATCTTTGAATTTCTTCGCCGATATGTGCAGGTTGCATCACGATGTTTTCCTTCACCGTAACAACGTCGGGCGAATTTTTTACATATGAAAATTGGAAAAATCGAAAATCACATTGGTACATGGCGGGATTCGAACCCAAGACCTGTAGATTACAAGTCAAGAGCTTAAACCACTGAGCCACCGACGCTCTCAAGTATACATCAAACTAATATTATTTGACCGTTAAGTCCAGTTTGAATTCTTCCAGTACAGTTGTCGATTCCAGCTGGATCCACTAATAATATAAACAGAATTGGAAGTATAAAAATACTTTGATTGCTAAATTTCTATAATCAAAGTCAACATAACAATAACTTCATCATTAATAACGAGAGAAAAAGAGAAAATGTCTGAATTAAAAAAAAGGCTGAAAGCATAAATGTATTACGGTTATAAAAAAAAGAAAATAAGAACAGTGTCCTTGGGTTAAGTTAAAAATAACTCCGTATCTTTTCCACGGCGCAGCTTGCAGTCCCCTGAATAAACAAAGAACGTCCTCTTGTCTTTGTTTAACAACAATAGATGCAAGTCCATTACGGTCACATTTCATACTTGTCTATGACGATGCCTGATGGACATTGTTCTTTGTGCCAACAATACTCTATGCTATCTCTGATCTATGAACATTATTTGAGAATACATCTTTGGCCGATTGACAGAAGAGTAATGATTTTTACAAGCCTGTTCAATTTAGTTTTAGTTGTTTTAGTGTGTATTATTTTTAGCCGACTTTAAAGGGTTAGTTTCTAAATTAGTCTTTTTTGCTATTGTTATGACAATGTTTTTTTTCTTCATATTGTAAGGTAGTAAACGCGCGAGCGGCCACTTGAATTCGCCGAGAAAGCGAAGCGATCGCTGCCCATATACATCCATAATTGCAGATGAGTTGCCTACCATTAATCAACGGAGACAGTCAGAAAGAGGATACTTCCCTTTCCTACGTGTCTCCTCCTTCCCCTTCTCTCTCTACCTTCCCTCCTTATTACAAAGACCTTATACATATCTGAACGATACTAAACTGGGAATATAATAAGGAAGGAATCTTACATTTTACTTTAAAGAATGTTAACCTTTCAATAGTTTTAGTTTGAATGAATGTCGTAATTCGCGGTTGTTTGGACCCAAAATGCCTAATCGATTACATGTTTTGTAACGTAGTTGCCGAGTTTGATCGAATCGATGTTAGTTCCTTTCAAAGAAACAGTTTAGTAACCTTTGTTTACGTTAAAAATAGGTTTTTACATAATTCAACTTTTAATATTAGTTAAAATAAGATAATTGTTACTTACCTTTTTCATATTCCTACTTTATATTAAAAATTATTGAAAATTAACACTTTGTGCTTCGACGTTTAAATTTTTTTTAATTATGAAAAACGGCGCCCTCTGTGTTATTTCATTAAACGGCCACATAATGAGTTATTTCATTAAACGACGAGATACTAAAATAACAGTGCTGAGATAACGGGATCTGAAGAAATAGTTTCTGTTCAAATTAAAATGATGTTACAAAAAATGGTCTTCTATTTAAATTAATCACAAGTTATTGTTCAAAGCTGGTTTATTTTTTGCTTATAGTAAATCCACTAGGACTAAAGTATAGTGCTAATTATTCAATTTTATAGAGGTTATGGTGAGAATGCGCCTACATTCTAAATAAAACTATTAACAGTACCTGCCCTACCCTAGGGCGCGGTTGGGCGACCGCCCAGGGCACCTAACAGAAAGAACGCACTGGTCTTCGAATTACTCTCACATAACATTCTAACTCCTAAACGTAAAAATAGGACGGCGTAGATATTTAGCCGAGGGCGCTAGATCTAAATCCGGCCCTGTCTATAGCGTATTTACCCAACAAATGTAAAGGTCACTAGAACTTCATTAGTCCGTATAATGTAGTCCAGCTGCAAACGTCTTTAGCAACACATGTTTGCAAAAAAGACCTATCAATCTCCCGAAGACCTGTTGCGTTGAAATACGACTGACGATGTGTTAAGTGATTGATTTACTTTACGCAACTTGAGCTCAACATTTAAGTTCGAGAATAGTTACATTAATTACTTTGTTTCTGTAATTATGTTAACAAAAACAAAGGCAATACACGTGTTTGTGTATTGTTTATTAAATATGTTTCAATTTCTTGGTTCAAATTAAAATTAAATTCAATTGTAGATTTGTTAGTCGTTTTACATGCACGGAAGAGATCGATCAAAGAAATTAAATCAATTATAACCTTTAAAATGTACAACTACTGAACAATTTAAACTAGGAGAAAACTAAAGTGAAAAGGTCCTGACTTCCTTTAAGAGTTCTTTTGAAACTTGTTGAATAAGTTTGCAAGCACTAAATTAATCTAATTTCGTATTGACTTAGTCAAGTTGGATGTGTAAGGTTTCTTAGATAAGCTATGTATTACTTATGTGGCTTGTAAACGTAAATCTCGCCATAATATTTCTGTTCGTTAAAATCTAGAATAACATTGTCATAATGTACTTCATATAAGTACTCCAACTCAAATTATAATATCACCTTTTGGGGATAAGTTACACGTTCTGGGTATTTGGTGTTTTGTTTATTACTAGTGGGGATAAGTTATTGATGTTTAAAGATACGATAAGAAAGTTACTGCGTCATTATGCATTGTTTATTGGAACTATTATTTTGGATTTGACCTCATAATGTGTGTTAAAATGTGTGTTGAAAGATAATATTTCTATATTGACGATATTTTCATAATGCATGGCATAATTTGTTTTTGATACATATAAGTGTAATGTAGAGGAAGTTTTTGAGTAGCTCCAATGGTAGAGAATGTAACGAGTAAAAGGTAAGCATGGTATGGGCATGTTATTAGGAGGGATGAATCGCATATAACAAGGCGAACGTTATGAGTGTGGAGGTACATCGGTAGAGATATACCTAGAAAGAGATGGATGGATAGCTTGAAAGGCGACATGATCAAGAAGGGAGTGATGACTGAGATGACGTATGATAGAGTTCTATAGAGGGCAAAAACCTGTTGCGCCGACCCTACGGGAGTAGGATAAGGAGGAAGGTGATGATGATAAATATAACTGTTTACACTTCCTGATATTTTAGCCAAAATCCTCACGTAGTTAATGCGTTTCTGAATGTTAACGTGTTTATAGCAAGCTTATGTATTGTTGAAGGTTTTGTGACGTGGAAACAGACGTGAAGACAGAAATATAACATATATGTAAGAAATAATACTATTATGCTCAGCTTATATCCGATTTGCCACGTAAAGTATAAAAGAGGATTTATTCTATTTCGTATGAGATGTTTACAATGGTATTTTAAAAGGAAATATTTTCGGAATTTGTAAGTACAGCGTTGTTTTAGTTTGAAGTTGAACGTCATAACGTATGTTATGTTTGTATGAGTTAAGTATTTAAATTTGTTACGTGTTGTCGTCATTTCCAGTGAATAAAAATGTTTAGGTATTGTAGAAACTTCAATGGATACAGTTGTTGTACTGACTTTTATTATAAGAGAAGGCGCACACCTTTGACTAAGCTATACCAAAACTGTTGTGCTATTGTCGATTGTTTCGCAGTTCATTCCACTCTTTAGTTGCACAACTAAAAATCGAGTAGTGTGCGCACCTCCATATAAGCTCATAGGAATCAAAGCGGGACTAAACATTTGTGCAATAGTTTAGACAAAGATGTGCTCTAAAAGTCTTTGTTGATAGCAATGTGACATATTGGCATATCTGACAAATATAGTGGCAACACCTCTCTTGCTGATAATTATTTTGACATTATTATAATTATAGACAAGTATCGTGAGTACAGTATAGTTTAAAGTCAAAGTATTTGTCGTAGTATCAGCGGTAGATTACATACGAAAGCTTATTGTTGTATGAGATCCACTATTTAAACCATTTTCTACTACAGCAAACTTAATGTTTTGCTAATGAAGTAGCTATGTTACAATTACCGGGTATTCTGAGTTAGTTACCTTATCCGGCTACTAAATACACGAGGGATTTAAAGTTACTAGTTTACGAGAAATGGATTTTCTGAGCCATGGTGAATTTTTACCTGGTATGATCATGTAATGTATGTTTGATTTTCATTTTATTATCTGTGATTAATAATGATTGAAAATTCTGTCACTTTCAATTTTTTGTGCCTTTCTTAATATTGTTTTTCTTTATTTATCTATTTAAAATATGTTTTAATGGTTATTAAGCAGTCCCTTAGTGTAGTTTTCTCTAAAACTTTGATCTTTCAACATCTCTGTATGCCATAACCAACTATTAAACATTTATACTTAAGTTTTTATTCAATTAAATAACATTCTGAATATTCAAGTATACTTAGATAGAACTTTATGCAAATGTCTTTGGCCAACTATATCCCTTTATAATGACTTTTGATTGAGCAAACTTGTTTTAAACTATGTATAATGATTGAAATCTAAGATTAAAAGTGTGCAAACTTAAATACTCTTAAAATATCTAAGTTTATAGCGTATATTAGATACCTAACATAACTAATAAGTAATACTGTAGGTTTAAAATTGTTGAAGTTTTAATATTTCCACTAACAAAAGAACAAAATATTGTTATTTTTTTAATTGTTTGTTAAGATTTTTTAAAAAACAAATTTATTAAAACAATTTAATTTATTTTTAAAAGTCTATATCTAAGTATAAAGTTGATAAGTAAAATAATCTAAGTAAAAATTGTAAATTGTCTATATTGTATTATAAAATAAACTCTCAAAATCTTAAACAACTTTTATTTCATTCTCACTGCAGCATATATTTACAAAATTGCACAAAGTGTTTCTACATAAAATCCTACTCGAACTTAAACATAAATAAATTATTTTTTCCTAACTTCCTACAATAAATCAAACTGTCACTTATTTATAAAATGCGTTTGAAATGTACGGCGCCAACGTCTAAAATAATGATTTAAAAAGTCGCCTAAAGAACCGTTTGCCTTCATCCTCCACAACTTCTTCCTCACCATCCTCGTCTTCATCATCATCATCATCATCATCATCACCATCATCATTATCATCATCATCTTCTTCTTCTTCGTTTTTATCAGCTTCATCGTTGTTTTCATCTTCCTCGTTATCGTCACCATCGTCGTCATCTACTTCATCGTTGTCTTCTTCGTTTTCATCTGCTTCGTCATCATCATCATCATCATCTTCATCATCATCATCGTCGTCGTCATCATCATTGTCGTCGTCGTCTTCGTTTTGTCGTTTCTTTGACCTAACTAATTTTCCTTCATCTTCTATATCACCGTCGGTATTTTCCTCTTCTGCCTCATCAGCTCTATCGTCTTCATCCTCATCAGCTTCGTCCTCTTCATCTTCATTTTGTCGCTGCAAAGATCTTCTTGAACGTTTTAACTCTTCCTCTGCATCATCTTGATCATCATCATCTTCATCGTCATCTTCATCATCTTCGTCTTCCTCGACTTCGTTTTGTCTCTTCAAAGACCTTCTTGAACGATCTGACTCATCCTCTGCATCATCTTGATCATCATCATCGTCATCTTCATCCTCTTCATCTTCTTCGACTTCGTTTTGTCTCTTCAAAGACCTTCTTGAACGTTTTGAATCTTCCTCTGCATCATCTTGATCATCATCGTCGTCATCTTCATCCTCTTCGTCTTCCTCGACTTCATTTTGTCTCTTAAATCTTAAAGATCTTGAACGTTTTGACTCTTCTTCTGCGTCGTCTTGGTCATCATCATCATCATTTTCGCTGATATCGTCTTCTTCAATTACTACTTCTTGTTCACCAAGATTTTGTTCTTCTCCTAAGCTTTCTTCTGCGTCTGCACTTACTTCTTCAGCATCTTCCTCGTCATCTTCATTTTGCCATAGAAGTGAACGCCGGAAACGCATAGACAGTTTCTGTTTTTCTTCTTGTTGCTCATCTAGCTCCACTTCGTTTTCATTATCTTCTATTTCTTGTTGTTTAACGGGGTACTGTCCATATGGATAGAAATTGGGATGAGGTTTAGGTGGGTGAGGTTGATTTCTTAGCGGTTCTTCAATTTCTTCTTCCTCATCAGAGTCTAATTCTTCTTGAAGTTTATATTCCCTGTATGCTTTAACAAATTTCATCAGAGGATCATCTTGTGTTGCGTCAAAATTTTCAGAAATTTCTTCTTCGTTCGATTCTTCTTCGATAGGCTCTTGCTCTTGTTCTTGTTCATGGTCATGATCATGATCATGATCGTGATCGTGATTGTGTTCATGGTCGTGATCGTGGTCGTGCTCGTGCTCGTGGTCATGATCGTGGACGTGTTCATGGTCGTGACCATGATCATGATTGTGTTCGTGGTCATGATCGTGGTCGTGGTTATGCTCATGGTCATGGTGATGGTCATGATCGTGGTTGTGGTGTTGGCCATGACCGTGGTTGTGGTGTTGGTCATGACCGTGGTCGTGGTTATGGTGATGCTGATGTTGTTGCGCATTCAATTTAAGGAGATCTTCATTTTCTTCAGTTTCTTCACTTTCGTTTGAATCTTCATCTTCCTCATCTTCTCCTTCTAAGCTTTCATCACCTTCTACCTCAACTTCATCGCTCTCCTCTACTTCCTCGTCTTCATCTTCTACTGAATTTTCTTCTTCATCCTCCTCATTACTTTCATCTTCGTTTTCATTTTCCTCGTCTGTTTCGACATCGCCCTCATCACGTTCCACATCTTCTTGAGATTCTTCTGACTCAATAATATCTTCAGGAAGAGAAACTTCCGGCTCGGTTTCAGAATCTAAATCTTCTTCCGGTAACACTTCTTCGTCTTCCTCTATTTCTGTTCCAGAGTCATCATCTTCAACTTCTTGCTGTTCTGGTTCCTCTTCTACTTCTTCTTCCTGTTCTGGTTCCTCTTCTACTTCCTCTTCCTGTTCTGGTTCCTCTTCTACTTCCTCTTCCGGTTCTGATTCCTCTTCCGGTTCGGCTTCCTCTTCTACTTCCTCTTCCGGTTGGACTTCCTCTTCTGGCTCTATTTCTTGTTCAGGATCTGTTTCAGGTTCCGATTCCGCTTCTGGTTCCGGCTCTGGTTCGATTTCCGTCCGACAGTTAGCCGGAAGCTCCGAGCGATCACATACCTACGAATTAAGATAAAATTAGTAAACTTACGTAACTTTACTTACAAACATACATACATGCTAGCGAAAAACATAATTTCCATTCAGGCAAATTTTAAACCGTTTCACGCCTCTACGTTTTGTACGTTAAGCGAACTAGCTAAATAATTGTGTAAATACGAGTTAAAAGTAAATAACATTCTCACCTGGTCCTCTTCGTTGAACCAGGTCTCTTCAGGACACTGCATGAGATAGGAGCGGCCGGCATAGCACTGGTAGTAGTCATAGCAGTTGTCGACGCTGGCGATGCGTAGGAAGTTATCTTGGCCGAGGCAAAGAGTCTCCGGATTTTGTCTCAATTTGATTGAGAGAGCGGAGGCGCCCCCCAGCGCCGCCGCGCAACACAGCAACAATAATGCTGCTGGAAATTATAAACAAAAGTCAATACTTATGTAATCAATTCTTATGATAGTTAAGAAAATGTACGTATTGTTTTGTACTAGTATTCTAATTTAATGTTCAACTTAGGGTAGTAGTAGTAGGTAATTTTATGGTTATTTTATTAAGGAATGAACATTATATATGGGTTCTTTTTATTCATACTGAACAGTTTATGTTCTCAAAACTAGTCGGTGCCGATACCCGATAAATGAGAGTAAGCTGTTCCATATTTAGTATATTTTTTAATTTGCTTTTTTTCATTTTTGTTGAATAAATATTTCGTCTTTTACTACTCTTAAATCAAAATAATTTTAAAATACGTTGATTAATGTTTTTAGTAACTTCCATTGTCAAAAAACGTACCCAATCGTAAAGAATAATTGCAATTTTGTTTTTTTATTTTTTTGTTACGTAATAAGCAAACATCTAAATGAATAAGAAAATAAGATACCTGACAAAAGATAAACAATATCGTGACAACGTTTCTTAGAGGTTTCAAATGGTACTTGAGATAATGAATATATCTTTTATTTTTTCCTTTCAAACACTTTAAATTATTTACATAACTAGTTTAAATATTTTTTTAAAATAAAATAGTTACAAGACATTCCATATGTGCTTGAATATTATTGCTAGGATCGCCCTTTTTGATAGAGGGGAAAATATACCTAATCTATTTTTCTAAATTCGTCATTTTTCCTATGTAATGGTGGCATAATAGCCAGTCCCAAGGTAACAAATGAATTAACTAATGTAATTGTAATGTAATTCTTACTCTATAGTCTGATTATAAAAGAAACCAAATAACATTCCAAAGCTCCCATGAAAGTTTCTTTAAATTTAATTTTAATTTTTAAGATTAGCCAAATGAAAAAAAGGGAAAATTTACCCTTCTCTAGAACCCTTAACATTCTTAAACAACACCAGTATTTAAGACAAAGTTAATGAACATATTGCACTTATCAATAAATTATTTCTAGAAGTTTCTATTACTCACTGTTCATGTTGACCGCTACAACCGACGTATTGCTTTCGCGATCTGATACAAAAATGCGATCACAGATCGGTGCTTCTCAATTTTATCGAGGTCACAGTATCTCGGGAGCCGGCGATAACGTGTGATGATTGCCTGATACATCAAAGGTGATACTGTCCATCAAACTCTTATCAATTCTTTTGCTTTAACAAGCTATCGAAGTTACAATGCCACTGTTGCGACTTATTGCTAAGGAATGCATTGCGACATACGCTACTTAATTATTCCTTTCTAGAAAATCCTTTTTTTGTTTCAGATGGCTATACTTTATGTTCCGTGCCCCTACGGAGACACGTTAGTTATGTGTGATTTGTAACCCATCTCTAGCCCCTATAGGGAAGAGTCATTCTGTCTATCTCTTAAAGTAAAAGCGAACCTGCTAAAATCCATTGTTCCCTCATGGCCTTTTTGTATGCCACGGGAGGATATGCATGTGACAAATCCTGCATCAAATCATTAGAATTTGGTTATTTAAAAAATAGTTTAAAATATACCGTCGTATCTCATCTACTAGAGACTTTCTCCGGTTGAAGGTTTTACAAAAGGGAAACACCGTATCATTGTTCAATCTAATCGGCCATGGAAAATCCGTTACGTAATATTCAAGTGTTTTAGAGATATCAAACCAAACGGAAAACTGATGTTTTAATGATCTACAAAATAATAACAAAACAATTAACATTATCATTTTAAACCAGTGCGATTTTAGTACTAATGTTTGTATTTATTAAAGCTATAAGACTTGATGATTCTATTGAAGTGAAAGCTTAGCTTAGCAAGTTAATTAAAACATTAAAATCATTGATGATTGACTTTGATCGATGATTCTTGAAAGAATTAAAGAGATTGTTTTGCTCCGCTAATCTTGCGTAAGACTGTGAAATTTGTGTAGTTACCATACGTAGTTATTTTATGAATTTGTAATATTCTTGTAGCAACGACTACAACGACGACAACGACAACAAAAATCTTTATCAGTAAAACTCCATTAGTCCATATTTTCCTGTACGGTGAATCCTAGGATTTTCGGGTTAACTTTATTGTTTAAAATATACCAAGAAAACCGGAGTTCATTCTTTAACAATAACACTTTTTATGACAAGAAACGTAGATCCTTTTACTTCTGTAGAGGATAAAGTAAAAAAAAAATAGTACGAGTACGTTTTTGTGATTAAATTATGTTTAAAATCTAAATTTTTCCACAAATATCGTGTTGCTAACGCATGGTCAATATCTGATAGTAAAAACCACTCGAAATCCGTCTTATGACCACTGATATTGTTATCTTTACCCGGCGCTTATGTTTTAGACAATGCGACAGTAAAAGTGTTCCCACTGCCGAAACACGTAGTTAAACATATTCTCTTTCCTTTCTTTTCTTTGATATAAGAGAGATAGCTATATGTATTTTACTCAAGTGTTTTGTCAATGCAATATCCAGTGAAACTATCAAACAGCATTTACAAAAAGATTATTATAGTGAGACAAGTTTATCTGAGGCACTATCACGAATATTTGCTTGATAGTTGCGAGAACGTATTAAAGACGTCAACGACAAAAAATTAGATTTTTGGTGTATTTTACGCCTGGTAGGAGCGACACTAAAATTTAATACAAAAGTCAATTATGTTATAAAAAAACTCACAAATGTTGGTTATAAGTTCTAATGACAAAATAATATATAAACATAACATGAAATCAGTACGGCAATTATCTTATGACATTATTTTAGTTTGATTTGCTTATCGGGGACCTTTGCCGGTCTATAATTTGAATTCGACGTCAAAAAACTTTCCTCCGTATAATGTTATATCATGGACCTTGCTATCTGTTCGTAGTCACACTGTTACAAGTTAGTAGTTGTTTAAAATGTCCATAAATTACAAGGAAAGGTCCAGCGTAGGATTTTAGTTTCGAACTTTTTATCTTGAATTATACTCGAAATAAAATGAATGTATCAAGAAATTGTTTATTAGATATATATTTTTTTATTTTAATTATAGATCTATACTAATATTATAAAGAGGAAAGATTTGTATTTTTGTATGTATTGAAATAACTCGAAAACTACTGGGCCGAGTTTTAAAATTCTTTCACCGTTAGAAAGGTAATTTATCTGTGAGTAACATAGGCTATATTTTGTATTGAAATAACTTGTAAACTACTAAGCCGATTTTAAAAATTCTTTCACCGTTAGAAAGGCAATTTATGTGTGAGTAACATAAGCTAGATTTTTTAACTTGACGCGGGCGAAGTCGCAAGCATCAGCTAGTCTTAAATAAAATTTACTGTAAATTACAAGATGGTAAACATCTAATTGACGGAATCTTTGTCAAATTCAACATAAATTATTCCAGAAAATTTTCCTCCTTCTCATTTAAATAAGTCAATCTTGATCGACGATTAAGTCATCCATTAAAGGGTGACATCGACGAAATTGCGACTCTGACATTTTCTCTTATATTAAGCTACATTAGCAATTTTTCCCAATAACCCCCCAGTAATTGCTTTAACCGAATACCCATTTCTCACTCAATCAACTCTTCAAAACGACTTCCAGTAAAATTCAAGCGCTTCAAGAAAATATATCGTCTAACGTTATTAAACGAGAGCAAGTAATTGCAGCGCTGGAAGGTAGAAACGTTTTGAAGACAGAATCAAAAATTTAAATTACGAACATCGCTCAAGATGCGTCTAACGGAGCTTTGAGAAATTGACGTCCCTTTAAATTTGATTCACATCAAGATATCTGAGTATCCTATCAAAGTTTAAATAAAAATCGAACTCGCTGTATCTACTATTTTATATAACTATTAATTAAGGCATATTGTTAAAAGAAGTTTTTAAATTTCGTTCTTAAATCCACCAATTGCCAACTAACCAATCAAATTCCCAACTAACACTCCATTTCTCTACATTCTGGCTGAACGCAATTAAGAATTTGAAAAAAGAACAACCGAGAAACCGTTAAAAATAAATCAATTCAACAGATTCGTTCGTTCTGATTTAATTCTGCAAATTCGAAATTGAAACGGCCGGAGCGCCCCATCGAGACGATATCTTCGATAAATAAAAGTGGACTAGAAGGAAAAAAATATCCAACCGCTAATAGACCAACTTCCGAACACGGATATTTATGGATAGAAGGGGTGTTTTATTGCGAGCTGTTCCATTTTAACCCACTTGCCCCCGGCCATCCGCACTTTGTTAGGCCGCCTATCACACCGTAATGAGAAAAAAAATTCAGACAGGTATGGTTATTTATTTTAATGCTTACCTTTATGAACTACTGTTTATATTAACTTTACGAGTACATTAAGCAAGGTATTTTCACATGCAATTGTTTATCTATACTTAATGTTATAAAAGGAAAGATTTGTATTTTTGTATGTATTGAGATAACTCAAAAACTACTGGGTCGATTTCAAAAATTCTTTCACCATTAAAAAGCTACGTTATTAGTGAGTAACATAGGCTATAATTTATACTATTTCTTAATTTCACGTAGACGAAGTCGCGAGCAACAGCTAGTATTTTGTATTTTTATTGTTTAGACAATACAGAAAAATTCTGATATACGATATCGTATGATTATAATGAATAAGAATTTAAGAATTATTCTATCATATTCCTCAAACATCACAGGCTGAAAACAAGCAAAAATAAAATAGATTTAAGTAAACTTTTTTTAAAAAAAATATTGCGTAACTATTTTGTTAGAAAACTATTATCAGATCTTCAACGGTGTGATACAAGGTCGCATTTTATTCGACGTTTGGAAAAATAAGTTTATTTTTATCTGTATATTTATTTGTTATAGTGGGCCTTCCCCGGAGCGCTGATAAGGAGATCTCCGCCGATACACCGTATTGTTCCGCCTGAAACAGTTTATGTTTGGCAGGTCATTTCGCGTTATTGTGTCGGACTTGATTTGTTGAGGCGTACGTTTTATCTATGTTCAGATTTTTCCGCTGTACATGTGTTGTTAAGATTTCTCTTTGCATGTGACAGCTGATGTTTAAAGATTGACTTAATATTATAAAGAGGAAAGATTTGTATTTTTGTATATATTGAAATAACTCAAAAACTACTAGGCAGATTTTAAAAATTCTTTCGCCGTTAGAAAGGTAATTTATCTGAGAGTAACATAGGCTATATTTTTTAATACCACGGACAAAGTCGCGAGTAACAGCTAGTAAATCAGAATTTAAGGTAATTATTTCTGCATGAAATAAACTATTGAATACTTTGTAAATATTA
>JAOCNA010000004.1:6264685-6274940 GCA_026546675.1 Papilio helenus
AAAGATAATCACGTACATTCACCCCGCTGTAAATGAGTCTACTCAGGATTTCGTGTGACAAAATTCTGGTAAAAACACTTCGCATGTTACTGATTTAAAAAACTAAACTGGTGACTGTGAAAATTCTGGAACCTTTATGTGTGTATTATACTTTTATTGTTTCTTTGTATATGCTGTTTTGTGGATCAGATAGTCATTTGTTCTAGCAAATTGGCGTAAATGTTGCATCACATAAAACACTATTTGTTACACTTACTAAGTAGTTTGTCTGTCTCTTGGTGTTGATTTCACCTACTACATCTAAACTAAGCGACAGCCTTAGCGATAAATTGGCTCTAAATGCGGTTAGTGTTGCTACTACGACTGTTTGTATTGTTGATTGTACTTTTGACTTACTTGTGCAGCGGTTTCTAATTTATTTCTTCTATCAGCTAAGATGTTGGGGCCCAATTCATTTTCATCTATGTGCACCTTCTTTTTGTCATCCACTGAATTTAGAGTTTCCTGTAACAAGAAATAAACTAAATTATATGTCTCCTCTATCATAACAGAAATACAAATAGATTATACATACTTCTTTTATTTTGTGGAACAAAGTTTTTATAAGAGTGGCACTAAAAATGTCAACGTGCGAAATATTTTGTTGTGTTTATTTTAGCAAAGTAATGTATAAATCTAAATTACGTCCAAAATTCCATGGCCAGCGGCCAAAGATTTGTTTTGGTACCTTTCTGAATAATTACTTCATCGGAAAAGTTCCAGGAGTTGTATAACATGCAATTACAATAAATTGTACGTCTAAATTCCCTATTTAGTACTCTTTAACTGGTCCGTTTAGCACATGTTCTTAGCAAATCATTTCTTACATTTAATTTATACCGCGTATGCACTAATACATATTCATTGTTAATGAACCTAAGAGCTTGTATTTCCCAAGAATTTGCTTTGATAGTTTAAATTAAATCGTTGTGTCGCAATTAAATTCTATGCAGTTGATGTCATCTGGTGACAACTTCATTTTATTGTAATACTATCCATCTTTTATAATATATGATCACATGTAATAGGTGACACATTGAATTTTGCATCAGCAACATTTGGCAACCGCGTACACAATACAGGTTGAAATATAATCTTTGTCCTTCTGAGTTGATTGATCATGCACAACGCATGGTTCAGTAATTTTGTGACATGATGTGAGTATAATGTAACAATTCACAACCAATAACAGATGTGTCTTAAATTTTTTTCTGCACCTATGGGTGAAACCACTACTGAAACCCTAGTACTAAGTATGCCTTGATGGTAATGAGAACGTACTTAACAACTTTTGGCTCTCATAAAGACACAATAAGTAAACCAAATTCATAACATCTACGCCATTGTGTAACTGAATTCATAACAATGTAATTAATATCAAAAATATTTATTTTACTTATTGGACGAGACATGTTTTTATATACGATTTCATTGCAAAAATGTTTTCAAAATACCCATTGAGTTGTGTGAAAGATGTTTGTTCAGGTGCACACATGGGCCATTCATGTCATCGGAACGGAGTTAACCCTTTATTCTGTTGATATTATGATATTATCAGCGTGGATCATGTCCTCATGGTTACTAATTTATTTGCGAAAGTCTTTACTTTCTTTCTTTACTTAATTTAAACACAATTCCACATACACAGGCAAGACTATGACGTCGTATATTGAAAATACCAAGGTCATTGACCTCTGTCAAAAGACGTTAATAATATCAGTTAAAAAGGCTTTCTTTTAATGTGGTGATAGCGATCATGATAGATTTGTCATAATAATGGAGAATTATGATTTCATGGTATTATAATGCCCTGTCACCTATGACTACGTTTCAAAGGTGACAGTTCATTTTGACGTAACTGCATCTTATATATATTAGATCATCAGTTTACTAACAACAGAGACCTAACAATGAACATTGTTTTGTTTGTGTATCATTTTATACTTGCATTTCAATATAGACAGCTTCCGCCCTTGCCATCTCATTGATCTTTTATAATATCTTAGCTTGTATAATATGTCATGACAATGCAATGAGTATCGAATAACATGATTGAGTTCAATACATAAATAAATTGACAAATTAAGGGTATTATGATTTTGTACTGGTACGCAAATTTTAAGGTAACAGGAAAGTACAGTACATATTTGAATGCATAATGTAAAATATATGACGTGCATGTTTTGATTAACTAAATGCACGTAAGCGAATTTACCCTCAAATTACCATATACCTATGTTATATAAATTCCATGAACATTTACGAGCAAGCAATGACTAAATCTTAGGGCAAATTGTTGTACAAAATAAGATGTCATCATTGAAATTATCGAAATTTTGAAAACGTAGCAAATTTGTTTGATCGGTATTATAAGCTAACCTGTGCATTATCCAGTGAGTCAGTTCCAAATTTCTTGAATACAGGCTTAACAGCTCCATTCGTACATCTTGTTTTACTTCTTAACTCACCAATAACAGAACCAAAATTAAGTCCCGCAGGTTGTGTTTGGAGTCGTCTTAAATAAGGTTTATTTTCAACATTATTATTGTTATTTAATGATAAATCATCTTTGTTTCTATCTATATCTTTATGAGAATTTACAGTAAAGCCATTAGTAGCAGGTTTCACTTCAATACTGTGAAAACCATTTAGTTTGTTATTTGAAGTGTCTTCTCTTATAGAGTTTAAAGGTAATACTTTTTCTGTTTCAAATTCAGTTTTATCCAAGGATAAATTTTGGATAATCGATTGTAACTTATCGTCGTTTAGGATAGTTTTTTCCAAGAACTCTGCTAGTCGTTCCTTCGGCGGACTAACTCGTTTGTGAAATTTAATATTTTGAAAACTTTTATCGTTGAGTTCTTCGGATTTCGCAACATTTACTATCGGGGCTTGCGGCAAAATCTCTTCGACTAAGACAACATCATGTGTGATATCGTCAAAACTTTTTGATATTTCATTTGGTATAAAAGTTACTTCGTCTGTTGTTTGCTCATCTTCATCGATAGTTAAACATTCTTTTTCATTTATTCCCGCATCTATAATATCTTGTTGAATCTTCCGCTTCGGCAGATATTTCCAAAGGAGGAATAACACCAATCCAACACCGATTATAATTTCATAAATCATTTTGTAATCAAGTCCGATCATCACTGATTAGAATAAGATCACTTTACACTGAGATCCTTGAAGCTGTTGCGTTTCATTTACACTTAACAATGTTTTCGCACTAATTATCACACATTGTTATTGTTCCGATCACATTGCGCGTACTAGTGGGAACACGTACAAGTAGTTGGACACAGGTTTGACGAGTTCTGTACTTACAATGGGAATTCAAAGTGGGGGGGTAAAGCGAGACAAAGGCGGTGTGAGGTCAGATCGACGGACGCGGACCGACTGGCCGAGCGGTAGTTATCATCTCGTCGGACTGACTCAGGCGCAGGTCTAAGAGCGTCGGCAAACACTATCGACTGGCTGGGACATGACGCACCGCGAGAGCCGAGCTATGTAAACATTGTAGGTGCGCCGACACCGGCGAGGCAATACGCCATGACCTTGCGTAGAGAAAACATTGCCACTTGTGTAAATTGATCAAGCTCATAGATCCTTTACCGAACGAAACAACAAAGGAACTGATGACTGTCTAAGAGCTAAAGATGATGAGTTTTGGTAGAGCTTGAAAACAACACTAAAACATATAATCAATTTGTCTAGTATGTTCATGAGTGATAATTTATCATAGAATAGTTTAATAGCTACAATCAAATCGACACAAATCAGTCTAATGCAAGAAGTAATTATAAAGCAATGGATCGCTTATTAATTAAGACAACTTGTTTCGGAGTTAATGAAGCAGAAGGGCCTAGTTACATCACTCGCGCATTTTATACATAAAGATGACTAAGGTAATAGAAAACCGTATTGAAATGGCAATAATAAAACATTACATGATAATATCACTTGCGCAAACAAATAAATAACCACAGGAAGAATTGCGTGACTGACGAACAACAGTACTCTTTATAACGCTAATAATTTTAATAGACGTTATAAACGTTATCTATGCATTACACTTTATTTCCATCTCGCATGTCGTATTATATTAAGATTACACATCAAACACAATTGATTTTATTGTTCCTAACAAGAATACTATTCATACTGAATGCATAAACTCAAACTGTAGGAAAAAGACTTAAAATTCTGCACAAAATTACATTTCGTTCATTTAAAAAAATATTATTCTAACATCAATCATCATGAGACAAAAGTAAATGAAAGTAAAAATAAGGAAGCCATAGTAAGGACTCTCTAACCTAAAAATAATTAATCAAACAATAATGAGACAATCAGTTACACATGACAACTTCGTTACAATCAAAACTATAAACCCACATAGAAATGGTGTACTGTATGGAGTGAAAGTTGTAGCACAAATTTAATTGCAGTACTAATTAAACAAATTGTTCTCGGGTGCCAAATATAAACTTAAATTACGAAAGAGTAAGGTTGGAAATTCCGTATGAGAAATAAAATACAAGGTCATGGAGATAGTGAGATAAATCCGCGATATGGTACGATAGCAATGTACTCTCTAATATAACGGAATGAAAAACAAAATGCGGCAAAACCAAAACTACTCTACATTTGAAACAATAACGAGTAGAGCCGAGTTAAAAGTTAGCACAATTAAAAACGAATCATCGGAAAACACACTATCGATTTAGAACGATTACGAACATCGATTTTCGCACTTTACAGATTCGGATGTTGGGGAAAGTTTTTATTAAATTAATCGAATGAGTAAACGATTAGTCGCGGAACGCGCGCGCACAACTACAGCCGCCAAAACACTGATGGTGCCTGGGCGTCTGACCGCGGTGGGTCACTGACGTGCGTGAGCGCAGCTTTTTTTTCAACAAACAAAAGGACGTGCGTATTAACTTACAGTACATTGTATAAGATCTTTAAATGTGCTTATGCGTGCTGTAATGGTAACAATTGACTTGTTTTAAGTAATATGCATAGTTAATTATTTGATTTAAAATTTAATTTTGTAAACATTCTTGTTTGGCATTTAGAATGCGTGATCTTATATTCTGTGACAGTTTATGACTCTAGTAAAAAAAATCGAAGCCACGATCATTGTAATACCCGCTCTAAACCTGGACTATATAGATTTCAAAGTGTTGACATTGCAAAATTGAAATAAAAATTTCAATTTTAAACCAAAATATCCAAAAAATAAAAATCAGGAAGTGCAACATATTATTAATAAACGTAAGTAAATATAGCAATAAAAAAATCGATCGATCGACCTCGAACGAGTAAAAACGATGAAGTCAGAAACTAACAGAAATTTACGGCTACCGGTAGTAAAAAGACAGGGTCGGATCTGAAATACCAAATATCCTGATAACATAAAATAGCTTCGCCATTTTTTGAAAAACAAAAATCATCGCTTGTATTAAAAGCGGAAGTAACTCTACTATGTGAAACCTTTGTAATTTAGCGCCTGTTATAAAACTATAGGAATTTAACTCTCCCATGACCGGCAAAAATATCAAAAAAATGTGCGAAAATCGCACCTTCTAATTTGCTACCATATAAAATTCTAACACTAATAAATCATTAACAGTATGCATTTGCAATAAAACCACAAGATATTTTTTTTACATTTAATGCAATTAATTAAGCAAGTTTTTGACTGCATAATATACCAATTTCTATATAATTATCCCGATTACGAAAAACGTACTGTCTTCGAATATGAATTGACGAAACCGGAGATGTACGATTAAAACCATCATTATCTACCGTACTCGTATTTAAGCCTCAAGGATTCCGGATTAGAAACCACTGCCAAAGGTTTTTAACATTCCATAAATTAAGTAAACTATTAAATCATTTTAAAAAAATACGAAAAAATAAGTAACACTTACAAAATTAGAGTTGAATTATTATGCAAATTGTTAAATACATAAAGCAATTACTAATTACTAATAACAGTAGATTATATAAATTACACAGAATTAGGTACTCAAATTAACCTCCGACGAAACAGTTTTCATTGCCAATACACCTCTGTTATCTAAAATATGTTCATCTCTGTTTTTCTCCAAATTAATGAAAAGAATAACGATAGTATTTTAGCTTTGGAATCATACGTTAATATTCCAACATATGAAACCATAGAGATGACCCCCTATCTCAGCGAGTAATTGTTGTTACAATACCAGCGGAAGGTCCGCTTCCAATGATAGGAGAGCAGACATCCGCCGATTACAAAACAAAACAATGGCCTTAAAATTGAATCGATTCGATTTGCAACATACAATTTATGAATAACTAGCTGTTGCTTGCGACTTCGTCCACATGGAATTAAAAAATAGTAAAAGATATGGCCTATGTTACTCAATGATAACGTAGCTTTTTAATGGTAAAAGAAATTTTAAAATCGACCCAGTAGTTTTTTAATTTCAATACATACAAAAATACAAATCTTCCCTCTTTATAATATTAGTATAGATGTATAGACTATAGATAATGTAATTAATAAACACCGAGTACAATAAAACTTAAAATCCAACAGTTAACAATGCACATGATAATTACGCAAATATAATAAACATTGAAGTCCGCCAGATGTTTCCATTTAAACTATCGTTGAGGAGGCCAAAATGTATAATTAGTTGTATACTATGACGTCATATGATGAAGTACAGAAGATTCAACAAATGCTTTGATGTTCTTGAGTAGGAAATGTACAGCAGTCCGGTAGATTTAATTAAAATAACAAGATTGTTAATATTGCGACGCGATCGGAAGACGTGTGTAGAATGATGTAAACAGTCGCGTGGGCTCAATGCCAAGGTTTTCTAGACTAGTCTTAGTTTATAAACGCTAAGAAACAAAAAAATTAGACGCAAAACGCGAGAAGGTAGAAAAAACAAAAAAAGGTTTAGAGCAAGGGAAAGATGCACTTCCACTCAAAGAAGTAAAACTTTTCGAATAACTATATTAAAAACTATTATAAATAAAACCGGATTCGAAATGAGATACAAAATTTTAAAATCAAACAAAGCTCTCATAGCTTCACAGTTAACATGTGACATCAGGACGGATCTTGGCATTATAGTCCTATAAATAGTTTTAAAGGTCGAAGTTCACATATAACGTACTGTTAACCACACAATAGTTAACCATATGTTCCCAACAATGAAATAAAATATGTTAATCAAGGGAAATTTTGGAAAAGAAACTACGACACGATGTACAAACGAACCTAACAATCTTTGTAATAGCGAGCACACCTTTGACTTAACTATCGAACAACTGTTGTGTGTTTTGTAGCCAATTCACATGTTTAGTTGCACAACTAAAAATCTAGTAGTGTGAGCATCTCCATATAAACTCATAGGAATCAAAACGCGACTAATCAATTGTGCGATAGTTTAGTCAAAGGTGGCCGCGCTCTAAGACCTTTAATATACGTATAGTAAATGCATGCTAAATATCACAGCAAGAAAAGTAATTTGACACTGATATCAATTAGCCCAAGAATGTGAAATAGAACGTGCCACTAACAAACGGGTCAAGAATACTCGGAACAAAAACATAAATGACGTAGGCGTTAAATTGCATCGCCTAACAAGTGAATCAGAATACCAACACAAAGTTAAACAACAGAAGCATCACGAATTAAAAATACCGCTAATGTCATACCAAAATACAGAATGAATATATTCGTTCTTAGAGAAATCATAGACACGTTAACGAATATAGATGTTTTAAGATTTCAAACCTGGATATATCCATCGATATGATTTGACTGTGGATTGTACAATCAACATCTATAAACAAATTATATGGGAGGGATGACAACATTTGCTGGACTACAAACGAGGGGTGAAAACGTTTGCTGGCCAAGCTAAAGACTATAAAGGGCAGCTATACAAGATGGCATTTCTAATGAAAATTTACGTTAATAGTAATTTTATTACATACTAGCAACACCGATGATATTCTAAAGAGCCTTGTCTAGACAAAAAATACTACTTTTATGTTTAAATGCGTTCATAGTTGCTTAAAATTAAGGTCTTATAATTCGAAAAGCGAAAACAGATTTATCTTTACAATAAAGTTTTTATTTTATAGTACGCTATCTTGCGTACATCAGAATGAAAATCTGAAACTTTCCGGTGTTACTTTAGATATTCTATACTGTTTTTATAAATTAAACATTAATATGAAAATGTACTGTGATTTTGAAATCTTGATTTTAATCAGATAAATTTCATGTGAAAGTTACTAAGTAAATCCTTCTTTCTAAAAACAACTAAATATTATTCTTATTTACATATTATATCATTCTTTATAATATACTAGCTATTGCCTGCGACTTCGTCCACGCAATATTAAGATAAAAAAAAGTACTTCAGTGAAAGTCCGGTCGAAATCGGCCTAGCCGTTTCGGACATAGACAGTCAAAAAATTATTAAATGCGATTTTCGTTATCAGCAACTCAACGAAATCTGGAATTTTCTTTTGATATTACAAACAGACACTCCAATTTTATTATATGTATAGATTAAACCTACTTTAACTTCTAAATATACACGTGAAGTAACATTTTATTACAATACTCCTACAATTAGGAATATAATTTTCAATTACAAATTGCTATTTAGAAACGAAGTAAATTGTATTATGTAAATTATATTAAAACAGTGGCCAATCTATTCTTAATATTATCCTTATAATTATATGTTAAATAGACTATACGCTGCAAAGTATCTACATTCCTCAATGTATTTCGTATAAGTATTGCAAGGCATAGCTTCACGACCAAGCCTGAACAGGTTTTTTAAAGTGCATTGAACAGTCTCTTATTCCTGTTTAAGATATCATTTAACTATAGGATCATGAGTAACTATTTATACATATAATAAAATTGGAGTGTCTGTTTGTAATATCAAAATAAAAAAATCAGATTTCGGGAAGATGATGTATTTGCGTTGCTGATAACGAAGATTTTACTCAATTTTTTTTGTCTGTCTGTCTGTCTGTCCACAAGCCACGTTTGTTCCGGGTAATCTTCGAAACGGCTGGGCCGTTTTCGACCGGACTTTCACTGAAGGGTAGCTGACATAAACCGGTATATTATAGGCTACTTTGTATCTTAATATTGCGTGGACGAAATCGCGGGTAATAACTAGTGTACAATAATAACGGATTGTTTTAAGATTTATCAGTTGAAAGTTGTTGTTCAAAACATATTCTCGTATAGGAAGTATGCTAATACCGTTTAATATAGTATTCGGCTTTGTATTATCAAAACACTTTAATTTTATGTATTTCCATATGCAGCTATTAGAATGTTAAACACAGTCGTAGTGAATTTAAATTTTAAATCCAACTAAGTGTAATTAAATAAAAAACATGTCTTAATAAAACTTTATTTCTTGAATGCAAGAACAATGTACTTGAAATAAATATTAAGTGATTTTATTTCTATTAAAGTAATCAGAGGACTTATCTTAAGAATTAGTAATGCAACTTAAAGATCACCATTAACACGTAATTTTGGATAAAAAAAAACATATTTACTGCATATCTTTGGTAGTTCTTCGTCGTTTGAGTCTTTACAGACTAGTAGTGGTTATCACGTATCAGTGACCCGCTTTACAAACTGCCACCATTCCTCCCTGTACGCTCCTTTTTTCGCACATTGATGTAAGGGTACCTCCTTATAGCTTTTCTTATCTGGTCAGTCCATCTCATAAAAGTAAGTAGCCTGTGTTCTTCCAGACTATGCTCTACATCTATGCCAAATTTCATCGAGATCCGTCCAGTTGTTGACTACAAATTCTTAAACATCCATCCATCTAAACTTTCGTGTTGATAATATTACACAGCGCACACCTTTGACTAAACTATGGCACAACTGTTTATGCACGCTTTTAGTGGTGCAACTAAATAGTTGAATTGGCTGCGAAACAATCATCGACAATCGCACAACTGTTGTGCGATAGTTTAGTCAAAGGTGGGCGCCCACTCTTGGTGACATTGCCAGAGTTGTGTCACACGAGATGTTCGCCGATGTTGCGTTGTCGATGGCGGAAGAGTGGTAAAGATGTCGCGAGCTGAGCTGCCCGAGGTCGTCGTGTGCGGCGCGCGCCAGGAACTCCGCCTTGAACTTGTCGACCTCGCG
>JAOCNA010000004.1:6287948-6298017 GCA_026546675.1 Papilio helenus
GCAGGACGTTGCCCGTCTCGTCAAGGACCGCCTGAAAACGCACACTACAGTCCGCATTAAAAATACATTAGTGAGCGTGATGGTTTAGGGTTGACACCTAACAATCTAATTGTATTTTAATAATGTATCAATACTTTGGTAGATTTATCTTTCAACCTAACCAGTAGTGTCGATATTTTCAACAAAATTGCAAACGAATTTTACTTTGTTAGTAATTGTATTACTGTTTGCCATTTTTTATAAACTAAATGCCATTAAAAATTCCTACATATATGTACTAACAAATTTATTTTTCTTTCCTTAATTTTCATAGGTCTTTCTGATTTTTGGTGTAATAACTTTGTAACATTAGAAAACATAAACAACCCCCTTTTTTAATCAAAGATAATATTTCAGAATAGCTTCGGTTTTACAGTTTTATAAAAGTTTAACATGAATAAGTTAAACTCGGTTAAACATAGTTGCGGTGACAGCCCTGCGCCCAGTAATGCAGCGGCGCAGTTGGGCGGCATCGGACGCGCTCGGCTTTTCCGGCGCCGCGCAGAAAATGCGCCAGAGAAAACTCGCAGGCGCCTAGGAATTTAGACCGCATGTTCTAGACTATTAATTCTATATCCTTTATAAAGCACTTTAATTTAATATAAGCACTCGTATTATTTAAAATTTATTATAAGAAATAAACGAACAATAATAAAATAAGTCTGCAATAAAAAGGTTCGTTGTAACCCAGAATTTTAAACGGTGACATTTACATACATATAATATTGCTATCTTTGTTATATACAAAGAAAATGAGAAGGAAGAAAATATTGTAGTAATATTATTAATTTGAGGAAACATTGAATAGTTTCTCTTTACTGATTCCGATATTTTTCCTAGTTCATTTAATTCCATATTTCGCTCTATTCATTTTATAATATGATATTTCGCGAGCTCAGAAGATACTAAACTAATCCAATTTATCTAAGTCAAAACAAAAGTTTTCAATTACTGTTGATAACAAAAGATAACATTTTATCTATAACAATCTCAATTAACCTAAATCAAAATAGATTGTAGAAAGGTTTTTGTTTTTGCGACATTAAGTACTAATCGTATTATTTTCCTTGTGTAAGTGTTGGAAAATACACTGCGATATTTTTTATATCCATTGAATCTCAAATAGGTACAAACCGACAGTACTAGCGATTATCATATATACTGCAAATTAGATTAACAACGTGAAAGTTATTCTTGAATACATTTTAAAGGTAATATGTTGCTAAAGTTTATTACAATCATTTGGTATCAGTCGTAAATAAATCGAGACGAACAATCCCATAAATAAGTTACGAAATCGTCGATACAATTTAAACGATACAATGATTGTTTTGTTAAATCACTAGCCTCTATCACGTACACAATAAAGTTTAAATTACAATGTAGAATGCAGATTTGTTGCGAGCTACATTTCTCTAATTGAATGGAATCACCGCTTGTGTTTGTCACCGCAGTTGCTCGTAAATTACTAGTCTACATCTAGTTGACCCCTAGAATTATACAACAGCACGTATCACGACTTCATACACGATAGATCATTATAAAACAGTTCTCTAAACTATCCAAAATAATTACAATTAGACACAAGCTATAAACATAAAGATAACTTCATTAACAATAATAATAAAACATGTAAGTAAACATGAAATATAAAAGAACTGCATATCATAGTAAAAAAACACTTATTTGAAACATCAAATTAACTCAAAACAATATTCAATTCACCAAACATTGAATACAACACATCACAGCACGTTATCCGAGAACAACTGTTTGCAAAATCAACGTAAATGAAATTGATAAGCAAACAAAAACGATAAATCAGCAATCGGATTACTGAATTATAAAAAGCGCTGCCGCTCTTATCAACTTTGTACGATAAACGTAACGAGAAATCAGTCTTTCGATTCAGTTAAAGCGTATTATAAGTATTCGCCGATCGTATGATTTCATACGAAGATAATCCTCTGCATCATATAGAAACTTTTTGAAATAACGTAATAATTAACTTTAAAAAAAATAACTGTTCTACCAAAACTAAAAACGGAAGAAACTATTTAAAAAGGGCCATGTTTAAAATTTTTAAACAGATTACCAAAATATGAAGCAAGTCATTAAAATAGTGTTATCGTAGATAAGTTTTGTTGTGTATGTACACACATAATGGTAAACAAACGTTACTTAATGACAGAGACATAAGTGTCTATATGCAATTTGATAAATCTAAATAAACTACTTACTTAAAACTTGAAATGGAACATTTAATAACGAGTCAGCAAAAACATAGTAACAGCTGACTACATACACGGACTGCTTCAAGCAGTTGATAATTACAGCATCAGTCAGCGTACAGCTAGCATAATTTAGCAGCGACTGCAAAAAGTGGTACGTGTATAGCCAACATAAACTGTTCACCGAGCCCTTTGAGTTTCATAAAACTTAGGACTCATTAATGACATGCAACCAATTAACATTGACTACAGATTAAAAAACAATATCGTCAAACTGCCAGTAAGCCACTACACCAGGCACAGGTATATCTAAATATAAATCGTTATAGATGTCAAAACATATAAATCAAGCAGGAGCATCGATGAAGCGTGGAGCTTTATCGCTTGGAAGCGTGATATGTGGCCGGCCACCCCTGTTATTAACAAGAGAGGCAACCCTACGCGCCCGCTCGTTATAGCCAGTAAGGAATGGACAGAAAATAAACACTATGAAACATAAATTACTGGGCGATTAAAGGTTGTCGCTCCCTCTCTACGTAGTTAAGGTGATTTTAACATAGGTACCAGTTTATTATTTATTACCATAAACATTATCAGTTGTGAATATTTTTAAGTTTACAGTTTGTATCAAAATCTTCACTTGATGCGGTCTATTCTAATATAATTAGGAAGATTTACGTCTACATAAAAAGTCTAAATTTGATTTGAGATAATTGAGTCTTATAGTAACGTTATATGTGTAATAAATACAAAGTACATTTACAGGGCTTGATATGCAGTCGAAGGGATATAGACAAGGGCTGTAATCTTGAGTGTGGCGTAGGGAGGCTTTTGTAACGCCTTCCACAATACTGATGGGTATTATGTTCATACCCTTGCACGTCGAATGCTGAGATTGTGCGGACAAGTACGTCTATTGTACACTTCGAGTCGAGACATGCCACTATAATAGAGTAGCTACAAACTACAGTACTTCGAGGACTTTGTTTTGACTAAAACAAAGCCTATGTACTTCTTCAAAAGCTTTACGTTTTTTGCACAATTCCGAGAGCTTTCATGATATCTATGTACTTTACCGAAGCTTTAATAAACTCGTCGAAGATATAAAGAACTACGCATAGGTATATATAAATATGTTGACTACCAGAGCTTAGGCCTAACGTTATAAAAACAAGTATTAAATATACCAAGACAGCTCTCAACTTAAGCACGTTTACATCCAAGGGGGACTTAAGTCTTTAAAATGCTACGAAACAAAATAAAACATGTTCATTCGCAAAACATAGAGGCGGCTTCTTTACCCGTCCCCCATCCATCAAGGCGTTCTTCATGGGACTTTAATTACGCCGTACGCTCATCACCCTTCCGCCCCCTCCCCAGGCCAATAACTTAGAGAGCTGTTCGTTTATGACACTCAAAGAACCCTTGCTTTCATTTGTTATTTTGCCCTATGTTACAAATGCAAGACGCATTTAAAGAACATAAAACACGCAAACTCCGTGTGTGAGCGTTAATTCAAGATTTGTTGCAGATTTTCACTTAAAGACTTTAGAATAACGTGAAGTAACCAGACTGTATTTAACTCTATTAAATAAAACTATCGTTATTTATCTATATACATAATATAGCTCAAAACGATGCGGTTAGAAAATCATGGAACATTAAAGTACATTTCAATAAAGTATGCAGTTTTTCGGTTCAATAAACTTTATAACAATAAATTGAAGATCAAACAACAAATCACAACAAAGTAAAGCTAGTAAACATCTTCAATTTACAACTTATTATTAGGATCCAACTCCTATACAAACAAAGACAAAGGAATAAGCAGAATACAATGCGAGTACGAAAAACGGCGCAACATATCTCAAACAAAAGAATTGAACTAGCCAACAACAGTAAATTTGACTGAACCAAGACCAAACACCCCTTTCCTTAAACCCTCGTCTAGACTTAAAATATAAAATAAAACTTGATAAAGATTTAATTTTGCTTAGTCAAAGTTAAGCACAACATTAAGTACAAGTGTTGTAGCTATAGTAAATAATAAAGCGCCTACAAGTTAGCATACTGCAATTTACATTTGATGCAATATAACACTTTGTTTTTCCAGGCGCGAAATAAACAACTTTAATTTCTATTAAATCTGTTTCCCATTTTGTTAATTGTTTATATCATAATTGCAACAACGATTACTAAAAATATCTAGAAGTATAACAATAATTAAGGCATGTTAACATAAATAACAAATGAAACGTAGTATTGGACCCAATTGACATTTTAAATTGATAAGGCACAACTTTTAAATTGCTTTGAATGAGTCACCGAGGATTTTCCATTAAGCTATTACTTCGTACAACACATCTATAAAAATATTCTTATAATTTTCAGCTCTAAAAGCGCAGTCGACGAGACGACAAACTGCAGACGGTTTTTAATCTTTGCTTTCCTCTTTACAAACTGCAGACGAGGATGTCTTAATCTTGCATTTCTCGGAAATTGCGCGTAAAATTACTAGCAGCACATACTTTCCGAAATATTTAATTTCATTACGGAAAAAATCAGAAAAACCATCATGCGCATATCAAGTTGATTAAAAGTTCTAAGAAACTGATTATGTAGAAAAAATATACTTAAAGGTAATTGAAAGCGGCACTATGAAAGTCATTACCAAGGACTGTACGAAGCTTATGCGGAACTTATTAAAGTTGCGTCGTGTGTGTCATTGACTGGCCAACCAACTTTATCTAGTCTAGGCAAAATCGCACATGCGGTGTAGGATTGCAAACTTTAATTATTTACTTTTACAGTTAAGAGTAAAGTATACCATACTAAGTATACCAAAGTGTATTCAAAAAAGTACCAACTCGTAAAAGCAACACCACGGTAAGAATGATAGCAGATAAACTCAATATACATTTCTTGTTTCTACACGAATGGACAAGATACGAAATGAGTATATTAGAGGAAGTTTGAGAGTATCCCCAGTGGTTGAGAAATTAAGGAGTAAAAGGTGAGCATGGTATGGGCATGTTATGAGAAGTGATGAATCGCATGTAACAAGAAGGACGTTAGTTATGAGTGAGGGGTACAACGGTAGAGGTAGGGCTAGAAAGAAATGGATGCATTGCGTGAAAGGTGACATGATCAAGAAGGTGATGACTCAGATGACGGATGATAGAGTTATTTGGAGGACGAAAACCCGGTGCGCCGACCTTACGGAAGTAGGATAAGGTAGGGGAGATGATGATACATTTCTTCTTAACTAATTAAAGAAAATGAGACATCTACAAAACTCTAGCACTTGCTAGATGATTATGTAAAATGATTTCAACAGGTTCGCACGTTTTGTAAAGAGGTCACATCAACAGAATGTTAATAAAAAACTGACAAACATTAACGCGGACTGTGACTAACGTACCGTCGCAAGTTCGTGATAATCTATGCGCATCAAATTAATTCTATCCATTCTCACGGCGGCTTCGCATATTGAATCGACTGAGTAAATTGCGCACCGCCAACAAAACATCAAGTGTTAATTTCCTGCTCGACTTGTGCTAGAAGGGTAAAACAGGCACAAACACCATATCTTACTTAATATTATTAATACGAAAGTTTAGATGGACTTTTGTTAGAGTTTGTAGCCTAAACTACTTATAAATTACCTAGAATAAGAAATAAGTATACTCAATAATTTTAATCTAGACTTAAATTTAACGTTTCTTCAGCCGTCATTATCATAATTAGATCAAAAAAAAAGGAATTCCTATAAAGCATACTACAATTTCTTTCAAACAAACATCAAAGAGGAATCCTTTTAATAAAACAACTGTTTCAAAGCGCAAAGTGACGTAGTACCTACAAGCTTTAGTATAGTAACGTTTATTTGACGTCGCGTCTGTCAGTTAGCGGATAGGTTGATACGAAATGCTCCAGTGAACCGGAAGTGATCGCCGGAAGCGGCTGTCGGGCTTGCAAGTTGCGGTGTTAATTTAGCGCGCAATATTTGTTCGTTTGGAGATGGGTTTATCCATGAGCGATTATGTCATCGGTGATGTTGTAAAGTCATAGGAATCTATTGTAATTAGTTTTGAAACAATGAAGAGTTATTGAAGGAACTTTTGACCACGACTTTGATCACGCGGAATAGAAAAAAAATGCTAAGTAGCCTACGTTTTTATCCAGATAATGTTCTACATCTATGCCAAATTTCATCGATATCTGTTAAACCCTTTTGGAGATTCGCTATAACAAACATCCATCCATCCACACTTTAGTTGTCTTATTGTTAAAGCTGTCTGTTAAACAATTAAGTTCTTCTGTTGTAACATTTTACAACACAACACTATGATGTTTCACAGTCGATAATAAATATACACTATGTATAGTACAGTATTCGCCGCAGTTTTGCTAACGCATCTCTGTTATGTTCAGGTGAACGCGGCGGCAGCCACCACCCACGTCCGGCGGAACTGTCGGCGGGTTTCATCTCGCCACTTCCGTCTGCGACTCTCCCGCAGTTGTACACCCTGTATTTAATTTCCCTCGCACAAACATTTTGTGTTTTGTCTACTATGACAAACATAACCGAAGTGCTTATAGTGCGCATAGGCGTCATCGGAAGAAGTACTTAATGTACACCGAAACTTGTAGGATTGAAAAGGAAAGTATGGGAACGTCTACTTTAGACTACTTACTAAATAGATACTGCACGTATACACAAAGTGGTCACAATGTTGCAATTACCATAGGTGCGTATGGTAATTTGTAGCGTGACGCAACTCGACTAGCTCACCGAGGTCAACGACCCGTGAAGTAAACAACCGTAATGATCCTGTTTGCTTTTATAAATTCATAGCTTCAATACATACATATTGATTGAGTGATGCAATACTCGAACTGAACATCACGTTACAACGTTTTTATAATAGTTAGAGAATTATTGACCTTCAAATCAACTCTTCGGTTACTTTCGACATTATGAAGAATCCAGAAACTTATCTACCCTACATTATCACTAAAACTTTAGTTACTAAGTACATTACCACATAGCAGGCAAATAAAACGTGTTTCATTTTTTTTATATCCATACCTGTAACAAAGGATAAATGCAAATTAGTACAACTTAAATAAACAATTAATCAATTTACCATTACATACATATATGCGACATAATTATCAGTATACTAAAGCTTTTAAACGCTAAATCGTAAACCGATACCAATAATCAATTTAATTAAAGATCAGCAACGTAAAGTCTAGACTTGCAACAAAGCTTAGCTCAAGTAGACATACGTAGGTATTACGGCGCACAATGTCGGGGTGTAGTTTTTCATGGCATTATATGGGTTTCGTATGACACCCAAGCCGGGTCTAGCACTTGCACTATGCACCCGAGTGCACCCGGTGTCAATGACAGCGCTTAGAATACGTTTGCATTGAAGTAACACCTGTATAAGAACATACTGTCTTCTTTTTCATACTATTAGAAAGTAGAGAGAGCAATATACCTTTTATACATGTAGGCAATGGAAGCTTACGGTTAGAAATATAGATGGTTTGATAGGCTTGGCAAATTTGAATGGGGTAGTAGTCTTTAATCTATACTCGTACTAATATTGCAAAGAGGAAACATTTGTATTTTTGTACGATTGAAATAACTCAAAAACTACTGGGCCGATTTTAAAAATTCTTTCAATATGATAAAGGTAATTTATCTGCTAGTAACATAGGCTATATTTTTAATTTGCACGCGGGCGAAGCCGCGAGCAACAGCTAGTGTTTTATAAATGAAACAATAAGTTTTATAACTTAATTTTTTTATAGAATATCTTAATAACTGGATTACTAACGTAATTCCACGAAAGATATAAGATAAAATTTCCTATATCACTTCTAGCTCTATTCACATAGTTCTAAATACCGAGATATTTCAATGTTTGTAAGAAATATTTTATGTAATACGGCCAAGGATTTAGTGCACTCATTGCGCGTAAATTACACAAAACTAGAGCACATTAAAATCTATACTAAATAGCTCGTTTCGAAACTACACATTTTAATAACTAAGAAACTAAGAGATAATGTAATAACAGAAGCACTTACTTTATACAAATGATAAGAAATAAACTAGTTCATTAAAATAAATAAATATTCAATGTTTATATTTCCAATAATTGACGTAAACTTATTAAGAATTTTAAGTAAAACATACTCGTAATTCTAATTGAAGAAAAATACTTCGCTGATTTTGTCACGAAACAATCTTCTGATTCTAATCGGTTAAAATACTTTACGTGAGAAGTTTTTAAATTTAGACTACATCAAACATTTTTCATCAGAAACTTACAAAACTCGTCTATATTGATGTCTAGTAATAAATGGAGGTTTGTGTCGCGGATGTTACGACCTGACCTTAAACGAACTCGATAGGAAGTTGCTCAGAAATGGTAAGATGAATTCATTGATTCAGTTCATACCATAATCGCTTCCTACGTCGTAAACAGCAGAACAATACTGGCATTAAACGAACGCGTGTTTTATTACCGTTCATAATTCATACTGGACGTTTGTTGTGTAAAATAATATTACTTCATTGCAATAAAAATTCGCAAATGAGAAATGCTTTGAACTACATTCTGTGTAATCAACTAAAACAAAAAAAAACATGACATTAAAAATCAACAACATAAAGAAATTTAAGTAACTTGAAATTACTAATCAAATGACAGTGATTACGATAACGAAGACTAAAAGAACATTTCCTAAAAGACAGTCAAAGAAGGTTTCCAATATAAGAAGAATTTTCGGCAGTAAATATCCATCAGTTAATAACAGCAACTAATTGGTATTGACCATTGGCAGATTTCCCCGCCATCTCCTCTATCCGCTGTCAACCGGGCAATCTAGTTAGCGGCGATGTACTATGGAGTCGCAATACAAATAAATCGCCAACAGCTAGGCTATCAGTCGTTTTATGTAAAGCGTTAGATACAAGTGCTTTTAGATTAATTAAAGTCATCTTTCCTACACGATTTTTGCATACTAATAAATTTTATACGACTAAACTTAAGCCAATAGTTAATTTAAAGTACACTCTCACAATCAGAATCCTTTATTAGTCGCAAAAAGTGCCCCTTAGTGTTGAATTATGAGATATATTCACTCTTGTACTCTTTAAGTAAATTAAATCACTCTGTGTGAAAGTTAACTTTTCATCAAGTGCAAGAATTCTTCATTAATTAAAACCTTTATGACGTTTATAGCATTGCTTTTAAACAGATGTAAATATATGACATTTGTAAATATATAGTTCCCATCAACAAGTAACTACAAAGATAAACAAAACAAAATAAAGACATTGTATAATAGTAAACACAACGAGTCATTTGTGTCCGTAATTGGCCAGTAAATTGAATTGCGCAATATTAATTTGCATAAGGCATGGTTCATCTGCCGAGATCGTATTGAAGCGAGGAACGTCAGTGCATTATCTACGACTACTGCACCGACCTTGGCACCAGCTGCATTGCTAATGACTAAGCAAACGACCAATAAAACATTTAACTGCACCCAGTCACAGAGCGATGCTAAATTTAATAGCATACAGTTATAAAAATAAATAAAACTTTTAATAAAAAAACAAAACCGACTTCCAAACAAAATACACTAAAAAAAAATATTCTAAAAAAAACAGTACACTAAAAAGTAACGAAATAATTCCTAAAACCTCCCTTAGTGTAGCTGTTATGTCTATATTGTACAATAATTATTACTTTGATGTCGGTGTCAGCCGAGGT
>JAOCNA010000004.1:6299830-6312812 GCA_026546675.1 Papilio helenus
TGTGGGGGGTATTCAATACTTTCTTCCTTATTACCTCCACTGCATAGTGAGTCGCATACTCCCATTCACCAAAAGAGGAACAATCGACAATCACACAATAGTTGCGATAGTGTATGTAAAGGTGTGCACCTCTACGATTGTCGAGATACTAACGATACTGAAGGCCTCCCTGTACTGATATGAATGAATATTTACATCTATACTAATATTATAAAGAGGAAAGATTTGTATTTTTGTATGTATTGAAATAACTCGAAAACTACTGAGCCGATTTTAAAAATTCTTTCACCGTTAGAAAGGTAATTTATCTGTGAGTAACATAGGCTATATTTTTATAATTTCACGTGGGCGAAGTCGCGAGCAACAGCTAGTATTTAGTATGATAGAACCTTTAAGAACGCTTCAAATTTAAATCCAACTAATCACAAGCTTGTTTTCTTATAAAAATAATAAGCAACATAGGTTATCAGATTAATCTATACCAAGAAGTCGTATCATAAAATGTATACCATGACTCCAAAGGAACAGTGAGTGCAAATCTCATCTCGGGCTGGAATGCAATTATCCTTGCATCGTAAGACAGGTTACCATAGCGGAAATTACTCATGATTAACGCAAACTACCTGACTGAGATTTATAACGGGAATGCACAGAGATCACTGGGCGCTATCAATCATATTAAATTACATTTACGATAGTTATAAATTCTGTAAGTTAACCATGACCTTATAACCTCTTTTTTAACTTGTTAATTTTTATTTACTAGAAATTGAAAATCTAAAGTATTGAAAAACCTCAAACACCTGTTATATATTGCCTCCCAAGGATAACCAGATCTGAAGTAAAAACCATGCAATTATTCGGATCAACTTGACAGGTGGTCAGTTTATTTTCGTCGTTTATGAATGACAATTATTTTCATGTCTTAAAATAACTGTTAAACAAACGAAGAACGATTTTAATTAATAACGTGATTACATACGTAATTAATATGTTTAATTTTGCACGGTACATGCAAGTCATTATGTCAACCCAAATAGGACCTTTTGACCCCGTCACAAAATGCTCCAATTTGCAGGGAGAAAGTTGCGTTCACGACGGATGTACGCAACACGCGGACAGACAAAAGACACGGACTCTTTTATATGAGCCTACTGACCCGATGGACGGCGATTTCGAATTGTCACATCACAACAACGATGTTTATAAGAGTTTAAAAATTGCATTACAAGTAATGACGATATTCTCTCACGCATGACTATCATAAAACTGAAATACAAAGATATTGTTAGTGGCCAAGAACAATCAATTAAATGAATATATTCAATTATGCCTAATTATTTGCATTTAACTCACACGTCTTTGTTTTCTTTATCGACTTGAAAGTGGCCTAAGATGAAACACAAAACTATATGACTATGGCATCAATTTAATATAGACTTATAAACATTCACAGATTAAATTATTTCGGCAGACAGACTTGTTTCTATAAATATTTGTTGATAACAGCTAGAAATTCAAGGTGAATAGGAAAGTTGACAAAAAACATTGAACACTCACATCACTAATTAGTCTTGCTATCAAATAAAGGCACTAGGATGGATTGCAAGAGCATTGATTATAACAATCCTTGACGTCACCTTGTAAATTATCAGCTTTTGTTTTCCGTTTGCTTGTACAGGTGTGTTAATACATTTTATAAAACTTTACCGAGAATTTTCACTGCGGAAAGACCTTATTGCAAAGCATATCGTCGTCTTACTCATGCCCTTATAGAAAGTAATGATAACAATATTTTTTACGACTGTATTAGGTGTTGAAAACTAACAATTACGTTTTTTGCTAACTGCTTATGAAATGTATTTCAATGTTAAATTTAAAAATATGTAAATGCAGAGTATATGTATTTCATAACAGCTATTCTTACCAAAAGTTCTCAATGGCGCTGTTTCTAATAAGTTTTAGACTTTTAGATAATATCGAAAGTGGCACTATAAACCGTCATTATCAGTAATCTATAGTACTTGGTACTTGCTGAACACGTGATTTATTAAAAATTATACATAAATAAAGACGTACTTGGATTATTAATAATTATTAATTAACAATTTGCAATACAACAGGCACTAACTTTATCCTGTTTACAAACATAAATGCAGAAACTATACATATACGAGTAATATAGTAATCGATGTGTAATGACTATTCTTAAATGTTTAAGTAAATACAAAAAAAGACGCGTCCTGCTGTATTGCGACTCCTATATAAAACGCACGACAGGAATCGTGTGATCCGCTATGTGTAAATGGGCTCTAACACATTAATTTTGTTACAGTATCGAACATTCCGCACAGACCGTCGAGCCTATCCCGACAATGCGCGCGCAGAAATAGGAGGCGTGGTCTTACAACGAGCCGTAACACACCGATGCTCTCTTAAGATACATCACATTGTATATTATACAATTACATAACAATCAACATCGAATAAGCTTACGATCTTTAGAAAGATATAATGTAACAAACCAATAACGCCATAGAAAATTGTACGACTCAGTAAACGCAACTTAAAGCGTCGTACTTATGTTACTGTGTATTTAACTATTCCTAATACAAGAACCTATAAAAATAAACATAATGCACTCTTGGGGTCTTATTTTTAATACAAAAACAAATTAACGCCCTTTTCAAATATAACTTTAGTGCTATCAATCACCGATACAAGAATAGTGTCCCCCGGAAACGTACCCTAAATGAACGGTTAATTACCACGACAACACGGAATACATCCTAAAATAGGTCGCCCTACCTCTACTCCGAAATATATTTTGGTCTACCTTTAAATACAGACTCATAATTACCATTGACAGCGCTTTCTAGTCTAAACAACAAAGTTAGTGTTGTAACACGGGTTAAAAGTATAATTTGAAATAATGTGCAATAAAGAGATGATCTAATAAGTAATAGGGTATCTTTTTTTAAATCAAATGAGAATCTTAGATGGAGTTTCAAGCCAAACATAATAAAAAACTAAAAAGACAACTCACGCCCGTAAACCAGTGGTGTATAAAGAGACCACGAATTACAATCTATACTAATATTATAAAGAGGAAAGATTTGTATATTTGTATGTATTAAAATAACTCAAAAACTACTAGGCGGATTTTAAAAATTCTTTCACCATTAGAAAGGTAATTTATCTGTGAGTAAGATAGGCTATATTTTTAAATTTCACGCGGGCGAAGTCGCGAGCAACAGCAAGTTTGAAATAATTAAAAAAAAACAGGTTGGTTGCGAATTAAAGCTGAGCTTTATAGACATTAAACTATACTTAGATTTACACCTACCGTTTAAATAATAAGACAAATTAAAACACTCGTATGCAGAGACTAGCGAAAACAGGACAAGTCTATTCAATTATAAATGCTGATTTCCAAACGGAGTATTCTAATAACGAAGAGGCGAAGTCGAGTCAAGGTTAAGAATAATAAACACAATCACTAAGCGAATCGTGCTGTTTGTGAACGTGACACAACGTGGCCTGCAGGTCCAGGCTCGATGACTAAACCGCAAATTTAATTCCAGGATACGAAAAAACTACACCGCAAAAAACAATGCCATTCTTTATAATTAAATTTATAAGGAAACAAAAACACACGTAAAACAAATAAGTAAACATAATGATTGGAACCAATTTAAAACTAAATTAACTAACAAGAAATGACTATATAAATATGGTAAAATAATTTAGTAAAATACTAGTACTAGCATCATTGAAAAATTAACAACATGCATGGACATAGGTACTAAATGCTGTTAAACACGATACGATCTTGGTACAATTATAAAATAACACGCAAATAATAAAATATAATAAATGCTTAATGATGTATACAGTAACAGCTGTTTTTACAACTAATTTAAATAAATACTACATTTGTTCAAGAAAATTGCATTTTGAAATTAAACTTGTGAAACGTGAAGGAAGATTTGAACAACCACAATAGTGTTCCAAACATAAGTGTTTTTAATATAATAAAAGAAATATGACCATTTTACCAGTTCTTGAGAATTTAGCGATAACCATATGACAATTTGAATAAATTGCGCATAACTATCAGGAAAACTCGTTTTTAAAAGTTGTACAAAACGCGGGATCATTTTAGACAAAATTTACACAAGATAATAAAGAAGTTGTAAACATTTAGTAGCAGTAATGTTTGATTAATTTAACCTTTTACCGCCTCATCGATTCACAATAAATATTATTAACTATGTAGTGAAAGTTCGTATACGGGGCCTTAGCAGTCGCGTGTCGTTGTCAGATTGTAAGATTTAATGATAATTTTAATAACTACTTTGGTTTTGTTAACAGAGATTGTAATTAATGAAATATTATTTAATGTGAACGTCAAATAAAAAAGCTATAATTATAATTGATAATCAATTAAAGTGTTCACTTATCATGATTTATTTTATTCTAAAATACAAAGTAATGTTCAATAGCGAAAATTCCGCTTATATTTCAAGTAGTAATTTAGCTTTGTTGCATGGCGCAGACGGCACAGAGGGTAACGCACCCTTCAAGTTCACAGCAACCCCAAGGGGTGGGGGTAAAGGCACGTATTCAATACGAAGCTGCCAAATGTAAGTAAGCGAATTTATTTCCTTACAAAAATAGTGCAATATAAAATTCTATTAAAAATTATCTGTGCAATAATGATAGCATCATTTTGGCTATCAGTTAGTGATCTTTGTAGACATAACATAATGTGTGATAAACGATTAACAAATATTACTCATTTGCGTTACCGAGAGTTTGATAATGATAATGTGAAGCATGATTCATACGAATATGCAACAAAACATACCTGATGGGAAATATCCAGTTAAAACACGATTAATAAAAGTATAACAGTTATTGAATCAATTTATAAAAACCACACGAACACTGCACTTAAGGTAACTTATTTATAAAAGTCTTTACATTGTAGAGGTCTTAAAATATTTAAAAATGGTAATTGCAAAATGTCATTGTATATAGCACGTTGCGGCAGACAGGAGCGTTTTCGGGATATCGATCCCAAAAGCTACATTTCCCACCGCATCTTCTAGTTCATTACCTTCATCTACTTCAATAGAATTAATATTAATATGATTACCATCACATTTATGTGATGTTTTTACGTGGTGTCGATCAGCTGACGATAATAAACAATCGACTTGCGCACGTCTTGCGAGCGCGAGAGCCGCGCGCAACTGAGCCCATCACCGTTAGCTCCGTACTACGTGCAAGTAAACAAACAGCCCGTGCTCTCAGTACTCTCAGTTTACGTACAACATAGCAACTGACGACGCAAATGGAAACAAACTATTGTAATGCTTTCTTAGAACGGATGCGGTTTCTGAACTTGTGCGAAACAATTTCAACTATTTTTCAATTTTAATAATAAATCGATTTTCAGTAAATAATTGAATAGAGATTTTATCGCACTCTAGAGTCGGTTACTTGTCTAAGGGATTCTCTTACTATAGGATCTGTAGGGGAAATTACTTAACATTTGAGTGAGGCAGTAAGAATTTTAAGGAGACTGATTTTTAGTTTGATAACCTAAACTGGTATGCATGTAAAAATGTAATGTTTCAGTCTGAATAAGCCTATTCCGATTGCGTCATGATAGACAAAGCAACATTAACAATAGAGTAGTACAATTTGGTAAACAATGGCGGAATCTCACGGGTTACCGTAAACAGCCGTGTAATACCCGATGTCGCTTTTCGCAAATAAAGCTCTGTCACGTCATCGACCCACATTTAGGGTCATCGTAGCGGTAAGTCCAGTTTTTAAACTGTTTACTTATGCGTTATAACGTAAATCGGAAAGCAGTTTCACAATGACTTACAAACGAAGAAATGAATATACTGTTTCAAAGACAAATTATAGCAATAAATCTATATCCACGGAAAAAACTTATTTATGGAACTACAGATATTGACGTTTTCATTATCAAAATACATGTACAAAATGTAATATTTTAATGTTTTATTTTCCGACGACATCCTAAAGACTCTTACGATAATATCATATTATAATATTCATAGAGATTACATAATGCAGCATTTACCGAGGCAGTTACCGGTTCCAATCACACAATGACCTTTAAGCATCTTTATTCGGTCCTACTCGAAAACGTGACCAAGCTCTACCATAAAATATCATGTACAAAACACTTAACATGCATCGAATTTACAATTTAGTATAATACAAAATGTAAAGTTAATTTTGATCATATTAAATCGATTCCAAAAGCACTACTAAAATACATTCGGTACGTTGGTAACATTGACTTACTTTAGCTACCGATAATAATATCGAATATGGCAACAAAAAAATGCTCAGACAACGTGGGAAAATGTGTGGGCAAAAGACGTAAGAGCGACGATCAACTTTTTTTACCGTAGTTTGGGTAAATTGAATGCACAAAAGTTCACACGGCCGGTAGTGTGCCGCTACCGTTATGGGTTATGCGACATGCATTTTTAAACGTTGGTAATAAAAATTATAATGCACTTAAACCATGCTTGTATGAAATTTGTGACTTAAAAACAGTGACATTTAATTTTGTCCTAAAAACATTTTCTGTTCAAACTTACGCTTACTTCGTGACCACAAAGTTGTATTCATACTTGGGTCGTGCTTATTGTCTTTTAAAGTCAACTGTTTCGAATGTTAATACAATGTGAGTATTTAATTTTATCTTGTACGTGTAGAATATAAAATAATATCTTTAATTTTACTATACACATATTGACTTTCTCTACACACATATAAGCTTATAACTATAAAATTGTAAACCACAGCTTCTTAATAGCCACTCGAGAGACGGGAAACGTTTCGAAAATCATAAACCATTATGCTACACCGACCATTGAATCGTTTCTGGTATAAATCAAGAGTTACAGATAGGGTTGTCAACTATCCAGGGTCGATATCGATGTTTTCAGATCAGAGCTGGTGATTATTTTGTCTATCTTTCATCAAGTAAAGGATGGATGTCGTTTTTGTCGTCCGCCAAAGAGTCAAGGGTTGAGAAGACACTGGTCGTCTTTTTTAATCCGTTTTCAATTGACAGCCCTAGTCACAAGGGGCATATCCACTAAAATAGATCCATAGGATCCATATCGCGTCCAAAATAGTAAAACGGTTATGCCTATCAAAGAGAACATTACCCTACATCCGAATAACCGATTGCGTATGAGTCGGTAACGGAACGGCAACGAACAGACGTCATTACACTATGATGTCGAAACCGAAAGTGATACCGTTTTCTAATAGCGCGTAACGCAGTAATAGTGCTGATATAGATACAATATGCAACACTCACGTAACATAAGTCAATTAAGATCCGCTCCACTGATACACGATTTCGTCTACTGACGTCTGTCTCACAAATGGGACAACTAATTAAAAAAAAAACTTATTACTTTTTAATTGCATTATAATGATTGTCATAATTTTTAAAGTGATTCTTTTGAACGTATGTTATTTAGTTAAGCCACAAATTTGATGCAAAAAAATTAGATATTATAGTTAGTCCTAGAGAATATCTTCAAATCTAGCATTCAAATAATTTGTCTAACAATGAGTTCGTTTTTTATTATTTCAGAAAAAAATACAAATGTTAAAAATGAAATCATACATCATGAATCACGAATATGATAATATTTAACACGACTGTCCTAAGCGCTTTTAAATTGGATTATCTTTACGCATACAAATACCCAACATTTATTTTCAATGGAGATATCTAGTCTAGACACAGTCTAGACAGACCTGTCTTACTCATGATATACGATTCGGGAGTTTTTGACCTTTCTCCAGTCAAAATCAATAAAGTCTCGAGTACCGAAATTTAATTAGTGTTCAAAATGTTTGAAGTTCTTTACAAACTTTGAATCATATTGCCAAATTATACAAAACCTTGCAGAGTAAATCAATTTTGATGAATCATTTAAAAACAGACGAGCAGGAAAACAGACTCGATAAACCTATAGTATAAAACGATCCGGGCAAGGTGAAATGTTTCGAGCAAATCGCAGAGACGTAAACAGCATTCCGAGACCTGGCAATACATTTCGCACGAACCTTACGTCGACTTGTCTTTAATTATTTCCTAGATTCGATATGGTCTTTACGGAAGAAAAACTACCGTTTCCACCGCGGTAACAAGAGTCGATACACGAATGGTGCGACAGGGGCCATTTGCAATTTGTTTTGGTCATTCTAGTGACTTCGATGTGTTTACTTAGAACGGATATGTGTAGAATTTAGACAACAATAAATCTTAATGCAGTAATAATTCTTTGCACGCCAGTCTTTATATCCTGCTAACTTGTTGCTAGCTTTATTGCCTCAAGTGGATGTAATTGTCAACCAGCTTAGAGTTTGTGCAATTTGTGAACATATCAAATTACTTATTCTGTACTTTTACTGAAGTATAGACAGTGAGAATCTTAATAGATTCTTTGTACAGAACATTTTAATGTGCATATCCAAGAGTGAAGAATCAATTTAAGTCAGAATATCTGCCAAAAATATAACAGAAAAAGGGTTGCTTAATAAAACATAAGACCTAAAGTAACAAGGCTATAATTATCAATGCAAAACAAATTAACTTGAAGGAAAGTGGTCTTGTCCCACGACGTAGCTAAACATCCGGCTTTACCTGACCAATCTCCATACTTGATCAGATTATCCTTTCACTAGCAACTTTAAGTTATTACGTCTAATTGAACTTTTCCAGGAAATATACGATGATTTAGTTATTTCAATTTTTGCGTCTAAACCAAATAATGAAGCAACAGTACTAAACGCCTTAAGAGGTTGGGAAAGAATGCGCCTTAAGAACCACATTCTAGCAAAAGCTTTTTTCTACTTAGAACGATCTCAAAAAACATACAAATCTTGTGTAATCTGGCGATAATTTAAAAAAAAATCGTCTATCAATTTTATTTAACAACAAAACAAAATTACTTGATCACATATATAAGGCAAAATAGTTAAGAGCGGGCGTATACCTTTGTCTAAACTAACGCACAACTGTTGTGCGATTGTCGATTGTTTCGCAGTCAACTGTTTAGTTGCACAACTAAAAATCGAGTAGTGTTGCGCACACTACTGGACTTGTCCTCCATATAAGCTCATAGGAATCAAAGCGAGATTAAACAGATGTGCGATAGTTTAGTCAAAGGTGTGCGCACTAAGCCTATAAATAGAACTTGGAAGGCGTGGCAATGACAATAACCTTTCGTCAACTCCTTTACTAAAGCGTCCTCAACTGACCTCAACACGTTTTATAGGTCAACGACCGACGCATGCAAATATACGATAAATAGAAAAACCCACTGATAATCATAAAATTTATGACAACAGACTTTAAATTAAAACCCAAAATGTTTAAGATAATTGATGAATCAAACTTGTTTTTGCTACATAACTGTTTATGTTCGAAGGAATAATATTTTTTTAGTTTCTTGAAATTTAGTAAAGATAAATTAAATCTTTAATTTTATGTTTCAAAGGATTCCACACAGACTAACGTATCAACCATAGACTAGTGTTATGGTACACACCTAAATGGCGTACCGTGTTAATTGGCACAGAGCATAGAGCAAGCGAGAGTTGTCCGTACAATAGGTGGGTTTGTGTGCCGAGCGTGCAGCCGCCAGTCGCTATGACCCACAATGTTACGCAATGCACCACGGAAGAACCAATTGTCTAGCTGTTAACCAAATGAAGACCTAAATTTTGTTAACGAAAATACAGTACACACAGTGGACACAATAATCTATATGTTTACACCAATAACGTAGGTAAAATTTAAGATTTAAGCGTAAACTTGAGGTGAATAACTCGTTTTTGATATGAAATTTTATGTTCCACTAGCTGTTGCTCGCAACTTCGCCCACGTGAAATTAAAAAAATAATAAAAAACATAGCCTATATTAGTCACTGACAACGTACCTTGATGGTGAAAGATTTTTTAAAATCGGCCCAGTAGTTTTTGAGTTATTTCAATACATACAAAAATACAAATCTTTCCTCTTTGTAACATTAGTATAGATGTTGACAGTTGTGTTGATAGACAAGGACCGGTATACGAGAAACCTTTGAATGAATACATCTCAAACAATTGTTGTACAGACAAATCTAAAAGTACATATCCAAATTCATCTGATAGACGTTTCAAAGTAAAGGTAAACCTCATTCCAGTCACGTGGATGAGTCATCAAAGACGCACGTAAACATATAGTTACATATACAATAGATGTACATATAGAGATAGCATCGCCGGCGCACGTCGAGTGAAAGCTCGGTTGTGCCGCTGACTATGAGCTTTTCAAGTTTATAGGCGTTGTCGCATATAAATTTATTTTCTTAATCTACACAAAATCTGTTTGATGAGGTTCTGCGGAAGAATAATACAGTTGTTATAATTTGTACTGGTTTTAATCTTACTACTAGCTGTTGCTCGCAACTTCGCCCGCGTGAATTATGTTACTGATACCGTAGCCTTTTAATGGTGAAAGAATCTTTGAAATCGACCCCTTGTGATTTCAAAAATTTTTGTTGTTTCAATACATACAAAAATACAAATCTTTTCTCTTTATAATATTAGTATAGAAGTATAGATTTAGGTATATTTAAAATTCCTGTTAGTACCCTAAAACATGGGAAGATATCATTCGTTAACTAGAATGAACTACTCTTTCCGTTAAATATATGCTGAGTAATTTAATAACTAAATTCTACACAATTAACATGAACAAATATACCTACGCAAAATTGATTACCAGGAAAAAGATATCAAAAAAACCTAAAAGTAAAATCTTGTATCCTCTTTATTTTGGCGTTAAGTTTGTTGCAACCAAAACAGACGTTAATTGGACATTGTGCACATAGAGTACTTGACCCACATGACTTGCGCAAATATGTAATTATTTTGGCACGTTAATTAGCAACGCGGATGCAAACGTTCGACTCCAATGAATTATTGTGCAGTATGGTAATACAAAATTATTATTACGTGATCCTTATTCACTGTAATACTACAAACACATTTTAATATTCCTCTTAAAAATAAACAGATTGAAAAATATATCATATCTTACTTCTTACTAATATTATAAATGCGAAAGTTTAGATAAATGGATGTTTGTTAGAGTTTGTAGCCTAAACGGCTCAACGGATCTCTATATAATTCGGCACATATGTAAAGCATAGTCTTGAAGGACACAGAGCCTACTTGTTATCCCGGAAAAATACCGTAAGGATACTGAGACGAACTTGTTTAATATAATACACTCTACATCAAAAGTAAGTAGTATATTTATAAATACCAAAAAAAGCACTCAGTTTTTCACATTAAAAGTATTATTGTCTATTACTTTACCGAAAAGTAATAGAGCTTTATAAAATTAAACCAATACGAATTATTTTAAACCTTTAGTTTGCTAAACTAGAGGTAAAAGTTCTTTCCCGGCTCTCAATACAGTACTTAACCATCGGTCTTACATAACCCTACAGTTCGAGGAGAAAACGACCCGAGAGCCATCAAGCGTCACTTGTAAACAAACCACAAGAACAAATAGATCGACCGCCAAAGAACATTTTCACAAGTCGGAGTGATCGCGTCGGTACACACGATTGCAACAGGTTTGGCGTGTAATTGAGACTTTCTTTATCCCCGTCATTATAAGCAATAGATTATTCAAGACACTATCTGTTCTACTTGAGTGCATAATAATGAAATATAATAGTTAATCACTGACTATACTATGACAACTTTTTTCATCATTAACAGAAAAACAATCATTTATTTCGCGGCACGATATATTCCAATTATTATGTGTCACAGTTTATTTGACATTTTCAATTGAGAATTTGACAAATGACAAATTATTTCCATGCAGATGAAGCCGCATGAGAATAGCTAGTTTAAAATAAGGAGAGTATAAAGCCTAAGTATTATGTAATCAATGTAACCGAGTGTAATTTCCTCAGAAATATAACGAGCAGGCAATTATACAATGTAATGCGTATCTATCGCAATAATTCGAGATGCGATGCGATTGGCATAGCGAAACGAAAGGGAGCGCTCGAATAAATACTGTAATAGCATTTCACAACCAACTCGGCGAAAGGTACCAATACAAATGCACTTGAGTGGAAATGCAACAAGTGATACGATATTAAGAAACTTGTATTGAAAAAAATAACTGCGATAAATATTTGTAAAATCTGTGATTCCTTAAATATTTACTGATATTAAGCCATAGGAGAGGTTAAACACGTTCTCTATGAGCAAAACTTCTGAGATAATAATCACATAGGTTCAACGTAACTAAAAATTCACAGACAGATTCTATCTAACTTCACATCTCCAAATGTGACTACACGTGTAATTTTTTCTTTTACAAAACCAGTACTAGTGCAGCCTTAACATCAGCCAATACAATTTTCTCCAAACTCAAGTCATTAGTAGACAAAACGATCGACTTAACAACTTTTAAATCAAATATATGCATCATTAAACTATGTAATCGTACATTATTTATTGTATTTAACATCATACAAGTACATACAGATCGTTAAACTACAAATAAGTATCAAACAGTAACTGACCTGTGCCGCACCCTGGTGGTGATGTGACGCACTTCTCTGCCGCCGCTGCTCTCCCCGTCACTACCGGACCCGCCCGCCTCCAACACGTGCGCGGACATCGACTTATTCACCTACAAAACATACATTCTTTTATCAAAAGGTGACAAACCAACCCTTTTCAATCGCTAAACATAATTACGATTACACTTGGTTTTTATATTACACTAAATAATATCTAAAACGAGTAGCCCCAGTCGTTGAGAAATTAAGGAGTAAAAGGTTAGCGTGGTATGGGCATGTTATGAGGAGGGATGAATCG